>CAUYON010072786.1:0-82638 GCA_963573935.1 Arctocebus calabarensis | reverse complement strand
TGCCTCCTTGGTTTGTTTTTTTTTTAATTAATTTATTCATTTTTGAGACAGAGCTTCAAGCTGTCACCTTGGATAGAGTGCTGTGGCATCACAGCTCACAGCAACCTCCAATTCCTGGGCTCAAGCGAGTCTCTTGCCTCCACCTCCCAAGTAGCTGGGACTACAGGTGCCTGCCACAACACCTGGCCATTTTTTGGTTGCAGCCATCATTGTTGTTTGGCGGTCTGGGCCGGATTGAACCCACCAGCTCAGGTGTACGTGGCTGGCGCCTTAGCCCGTTAAGCCACAGGCCCCGAGCCTTCTACCCAGGTCTTAATTGTACTGTGGTGGAGGCTCCATGGGATTATAATATACATATGGGTTTTCACCCTTCCTTGTGTCACGTATTAAATATTGAGTATGTTTATGAGTGCAAGCTCCTTTCTGTGTGCCTTTACATTCATAAAAGCTATTGAAGAGTCACTTTTTGTCCTGTCTTAGTGGTGTAGGTGCACAGATCACATTCCTCCTCCCCTTTTCCCAAAGTCCAATGAAGACAAGTCCTTTGAGGAATTTCCCCAGGCTTCAGCTGTGCATTGACCAGCCAGCTCCCAGGTTGGTGGGAACTGTTTTTGCATTCCCCTAGGGCAGTGAAGCTCTCTCCACCCTGCTGTGATGGATTCTGGAGAGCTCTCTCCACCCTGAGACAGAGCCTCAAGCTGTCACCATGGGTAGAGTGCTGTGACATCACAGCTCACAACAACCTCCAATTCCTGGGCTCAAGCAATTCTCCTGCCTCAGCCTCCCAAGTAGCTGGGAATACAGGCACCCGCCACAACGCCTGGCTATTTTTGGTTGCAGCAGTCATTGTTGTCTGGTGGGCTCAGGCTGGATTCAAACCCACCAGCTCAGGTGTATGTGGCTGGTGCCTTAGCTGTTTGAGCCACAGGCGCCAAGCCTCAGTGAGGTCTTTTCATTTTAAGGAACCCATATGACTTCTGCTCAAAATCAGAGGATCCCAGACGAAAGGCAGGGCCATCTTCGGTGCCAGTGCCCAGGGTTCTGGCAGGCACAGGGCTAGCTGCTTTCTATTCTTATTTTATTTTATTTTTTGGTCTATAGTTATTTCTTTGCATTCTGAATATTGAGTATTTGCAAGTACTCTCCTTTTATTCCCCTCAGTTTTACTAAAGTCCATCTTCTTCATTCATTTGTCTACAAATATTTATTGTTATCCCATGTGCCAGACATGATTGTTCAGGGACTAGGGATATGACTGTGCATATACACACACACACATACATATATAGTTATTTTATGTATATGTGTGTATACATATATGTATGCATGCTACATATATACATATACTAGATTCCTTCCTTCTAGGGACATATACACAGCATATACACATGAAGTCACCACAGGACCTGGGTCTAGCTAGAAAAGAAATGTGGTCCAAGCACAGAGCCCTGGCACCATTCAATATTAAGAGATTGTGACACTGGGTGGTGCCTGTAGCTTAAGTGGCTAAGGCACCAGCCACATACAGCAGAGCTGGTGGGTTCGAATCCAGCCCAGGCCTGCAAACAACAATGACAATTACAACAACAACAACAAATACCCAGGCATTGTAGTGGGCGCCTGTAGTCCCAGCTACTTGGGAGGCTGAGGCAAGAGAATTGCGTGAGCCCAGGAGTCTGAGGTTGCTGTGAGCTGTGATGACACAGCACTCTACCCAGGGCAATAGCTTGAGGTTCTGTCCCCCCCACACAAAAAAAGAGATTGTGGGCTCGGAGCCTGTGGCTCAACGGGCTAAGGCGATAGCCACGTACACCTGAGCTTGCAGGTTCTAATCCAGCCCGGGCCCGCCAAACAACAATGGTGGCTGCAACCAAAAAAAATGGCCAGGCGTTGTGGCGGGTGCCTATAGTTCCAGCTACTTGGGAGGCAGAGGCAGGAGACTCGTTTGAGCCCAGGAATTAGAGGTTGCTGTGAGCTGTGATGCCACAGCACTCTATTTGGGGTAACAGCTTCAGGATCTGTCTCAAAAAAAAAATGGGGGTGGCGCCGTGGCTCAAAGGAGTAAGGCACCAGCCCCATATGCCGGAGGTGGTGGGTTCAAACCCAGCCCCAGCCAAAAACTTTAAAAAAAAAAAAAAATCCCAAATACGGAACGTAGTCTACTTTAAAAGTTAACATTCTATTATTTCATTGTCTGATCTCCGCTTAATGAAAATCTGCACCTTCCAATGGGAATGTGTAGCGTCTAAGGCTCAAGCTTTGGAAGAAAACTGAACTGAGGTGGCCTCCTGGCTCTGCCCTTCAATGATTTGCTTCCCCCTCTTGAGCAGGGGTCTGCAAACTTTTTCTGCAAAGGGCCAAATAGTAACTTGGACTTTGCAGGCCATATATAGTTCTATTGCGAGCATCTACTCCATGTGAAAGCAGCAGCTACTGTCAACATACAAATGAACAAACATGGCTGTATTCCTAAAACAGGTTGGGGCCAGATCTGGCTCCCAGTCTGCAGCTTGTCAGCCTCTGCCTTATGGCTCTCAGTCCCCTCATCCGTAAGACGAGGGCAATAATTGTACCTACATCTTACGGTTGTGGTGGGAATTGAATGCCTGGGGGTAGTGTGTCAGTACACAATACATAGCCAATAAATGTTCATTATTTTTGAGGTGGTTATAGAGGAGGGTGCTGAGAATGCATAAGGAGGAAGTCACTTGTCTTGAGCACCTGCTGTACATACTTGCAATGGGACAGGACTGCATTTTGATATATATTTTTTAAATACATGTATTTTATTATTCTTCATTACATTATTTTCCCCCCACCCACCAGTGGTAAGACAGAATTTGATATTTTTATTAATTAATAAAGTACCTCATGTAGGCAGATGTGCTTTGGGTCCATCGGCTCATTTCATCTTCATGACTGGGGTAAATGTTCTGGATCAGGCCTCCAAGTCCACTTTGCTAGCAAGAGCAGGGGCGACATTTGATTTCTCAGCCCTCTTCTTCCAAAACCTGTGTTTTCCACCCAGTGGGAGCTGCCCACCCTTTCTCTGCTCATTCTGCATGGTTAGCCTGGGAGTTGTCTGGGGCTGTTTTGTGGAGATGATGCCTTAGGGTGAGAGGCACTATGGGGGTTCAGGAATGCTGAATGACACTGCTGAATGGCAGTGTCAGTCGTTTCAAAGTCTGTAAGATGAAACATTATTTAGTTCCCAATGTCACTCGTACCCCATGGAGGAAACTTCATCCCATCATGCTGCCTGGATGTGAGTTCATTGTTACCCTGCCCTTGACCAGTCTTATGGGGAGACAGATTCCCTGAGAGCACAGAGTGGCCAGCACGAGCCTAGAGGCGTCCATGGAGGCCAGCTGGCCTGGGGAGGGTGCCTTCAATTCTGCCGGGAGCAGAAGGGACTGGTGATGCAAGCTGTTAAAATTCTTTACCTTTCTCTCTAAATCTGTGTGAAATAGTGTGATATGGTAGAAAGGGCACTTGACTGTCAGACGATGAAACCACTGACTCGACTGCTGACCAGCTGTGCAAGTGGGGTGGCTGGCTTGACCCCTCAAGAGGCTTTGATATCCTTGGAGTGAAAAGAGGGCGACACATGGCGTCCCCTTGCAGGGCTAAGATAGATCAGATGAAGCAACAGTGTACACAGCTCTGTGCAGAGGGAGAGCATTGCATTAGACAAATCATAAAGCAATTGTCAACAAAATAAAGTTCTTCCCTTTTAAATCTTGAGTTTGGCTTCCAAAGGCTGTGTGGAGGTTTCATCAAACAGCATGGGCTGCCCCTACACCCTCCAGCCCAGCACACTGAGAATTGAGGTTTGATTAGATCTCCGGCAAAACCAGCCAGGATGAAAAATGAGCCAGGAGAGAGCAACTGTACTTCCTGTTGGCCAGAACTCTCTGGAGTCATGGAGAAAGCCATCAGTTTCCAGCCAGATGTTGAGCCAGAAAAGGGGCCAGAACAGCTCGATGGGGTCATCTGTCGGTCAGGCCCCACAAGCTATTATTCCCACAGGAGGAGAAGGAAGGGGTTAATAGCTCCTGTGATCAAAATGCCAACTTGGAATTAATCTATATTAATGTCAAGCCTGCTCTGTCTGCAAAGATAAACAGGGTGATCATAACAGAAAGCCTGTCTGCAGGACAAGGTATTTTGTCAACCAGGCTCTGATTTCTATTTTCCTGCTCAGAGCCCAGGTGTCAGCTGGGTCCCCTGCCTCTTGAGATCTAGCCAACTATGGTCCTAGCCCTGCAATTCCACACCTTAGGAAGAAGCCTCCCCAAACCACCTGCAAGGGTCTGAGGGCTGCATCACATGGTCTGGCCTTCTACATGCCTTTTGTCAACCCAGCCATGAAACTTGATCTCTTCTCTAGTTCCAAAAACAAAATCAGAAAAACAGTCCCAGGAAAATCCCAAAGAGAGAAGAATTGGAAGCAGTTTTTCCCATGCCAAGACAGCAGACAAGCTTGTTTGAGAGAAAACAGGTTTTGGAGTCAAACTTATAGAACCCAAACTCCCTTACTTACTAATGGGGTGACCACTGGTTTCAGTATTTTTATCTGTAAAAGAGGTTGCCAATCTCTACATTAATTGCTATTGTAAGGACTAATTAGATTTGTCATGGAAATGGCATGCATATACTACATGCCCATTTCAGTTAGAACTCTTTGGGCCACACATTGATTTGAATGTGCAGGCTGGCCAAACTACAGAGCCTGGCAACTGGTCAGACAGAATTCGATCAGGGCTCTAGCTCTGTTTCTTTGTGTTTCCAGGGCTCTTCTGTCTTCAGTGTAATTGTTTTTGTTTCTGTCCAGCTTTCCTCACAGTCACAAAATGATTGCAGCTGTTCCAGGTCTCACATCTACCCTCTGCAACAGCCAGAAGAAGAAAGTTCTTTTGTTCTTTGCCATTGAACAAAAATCCTAGATTGCTCTTATTAGAATATTTAAGGTAGGGCAGCGCCTGTGGCTCAAAGGAGTAAGGCACTGGTCCTATATGCCAGAGGTGGCGGGTTCAAACCCAGCCCTGGCCAAAAACTGCAAAAAAAAGAAAAGAATATTTAAGGTCAAGTACCCACTTCAGAAGCAATCACTGAAGCTGGGAGTAAGCCATGCCTATGAGTGACTTAGACCTAGGGGGCAAAGAGGTGTAATTAAGGTCAGTACTCTAAGGTACCCCAAAGTCCAGGCTCATCCATGCGGAATCCCATCTTCACAAATGTGTGCCCCCAAATCCTGCCGCAATGTTTGACACCCAGGAGATGCTCAGTAAGACATTGTTGAATGCATGATGAGCATTGAATGAGGATTATAAAGTCTACAGAGAGAATGAATGTGTGTGGTTAGAACATTAATCATTCTCTGAATCAGTAGCCCGGTGAGTGGTAATTTCCCAGATATTCTTTTCAATAACATCCCAAGTTGCAAATGTTGACCTTTGCCTTTTCCCAGAGAACAGCTTGCTTCTTCCAGTAACACCCATGGAAGCCTAAACAAATCCCCCTGCCAGGCCTCATGAGCTGCTTGAAGGCTGCCTGTGCTCTCTCTGCACAGCTCACTTTAACCAGGGAGCATGAGAGTCCAAATCCAATTCCATTTTCAATCACTGAGTCCAACAAAGGAGATTGAATTTATCTTTAAATAGCTTTTTTTAAAAATGGAAATGAGGAGGAAATTGAGGTTTGGAAGGGCAGGGATTTTTTTTTTCAAATCAGAGTGTATGGGGAGCTGGGCCTCAGGTAGCCATCCTGAGGGGCACTCTGCAACTAGTACAGAGATCTTGGCATGGCGAGGGTACAGAGTTCCAGAAAAGCAGAACTCTGCTCAGGCTGTGAACAGGGACATCCACAGGTTTGGTGGAGGAGACAGGGCAGTGCCCTGAGCTTGGGCAAGATGAGGCACCTCAAACAAGTACCTATAATACATTTCAGGGGTTTGCACCCCCATATCTGCTGGCAATTGCCTTAATGGGTGCTGCCTCCTCAAACTCACGTCTAAGCCCAAACTCATCACCTTGCCCGTGCCTGCTGCCCCTACCTCAGTCCCAGCCCCAATCTCCGTAACAGCCGTGCCAGCCCTCAGACTTCCTAACCAGCTAGCTGCTTGGCCATTGTCCTAGATCACCACCCTCCGTCTGTCATGGCTGTTGCTCCCCAAGACCTGTCAACTCCATCATTGTCCTGGGTCTCCCCTGCCTTGGCCTTTCTGGCTCCGGCCTCGCCCCCTCCTGTCTTCTTTCCACGTTGCCAGCAGCTCCGTGCTTCCAGCACACACATCATATCCCGCTATTCACCTCCTCAGAAAATCTTTGGTGGCTCCTGTGGCCTAGAGAATCAAGTCTGTGCTCTTTACAGGACACCCAAGCTCTACGGCTTGTCGTTCTAGTCTCATTTCCATTCTCAGAACCAGATGACACATGCCTGTCTCTGGGCCTTTGCTTGTGGTGACACCAGTCCTGCTTTGTCCCTTTCTCTTCCCTGCTTTCCTTCCAGGCTCCTGTTTTAATGCCAGTTCTGCTGGGGGTGTGGGATGGAGGCAATTGTTTCCTCCTTCCTGACCCTGCCCTCCACTGGTGTCCCTATTTCAGTATGCTTTTTCATTTTGCTCAGGGCAGTGAGGAGGACAGTGGCCTGCTAATGTATATGAAGCATTTATGTTGTGCCGGGCCCTGGTGGAGCAAATTTACACACATGATCTCATTTAATCTGCACAGTTAGCGGAGGAGGCAGCTTCATCCTATTTCACAGGCAGGAACCTGAGGCTCAAAAAGGAGAAGTGACTCACCCAAGCAAGTGGTGGAGCAGGTTCCACTTTTTATCTTCCTAATCGTGAAGTCCCTCCTCTGCCTCCCTGTACAAGGCAGCCCTGGGGCCGCAGAACTCCCTGGAAACACATCTGTTCTCTGTTGTATTTAAAGGGCCCTTGAGAGCCAAAGCCGGCTGGCAGATCACATTCTGGTGATCACTAATTCACGTTTGTCCTCCCTCCCCAGCCCCTGCCCTCCCAGTGCTTGCTGTGAGTCAGGGCCCCAGGCCCACGACTAAGCATGTCTGCATAATTTCCTGAATGTCACCCAACCCATCTGTCACTCCCTGAGCTTCCCAGACACCATCCCCAGTGCACAGGGAGGCTCTGAGCCATATGGCCAGGGAGCCCCACTGTGAAATCCCACTGCTGCTTTTAGCTAATTGGCTTTAAAGTACGCAAAGTAATTAGGAAAAGGACCATACACATGTCCCCACAGGGAACGGGAAATGCTCCATCCCAACAGGCTGGGAGAGCTTCTTCGTCTCTCCCTCCCCACTGTGAGCTCATTTCTTCCTAATTGTCTTCTCTCTCTGCCGTGGTGAGGCAGGACGGCTCAGTGTAATGCTTACATTCAGACACATGGGTCGTTGTGACAGGAGCAAGTTTTGAGATAGTTATTCATCTTTTCCCCCTCCCTCTCCTGCCCTCTCATTCCAGCCAGTAGCAGCTCTGGACTTTATCGCTGTGGAAGCAATGTGGTAGAGCAGAGGGAGAACCTGCCCACCCTCTTATATAGCATTTCCTGCCACCTCCAGCACCAGCGTGGTGTGCCAAAGAACAGAAATGGCGGAGGGAGAAGCTGGATGTCTCAGTGGCAACCCTGTCGGAAGGGTGACTAAGGGTAAGATGCCTCCCTGCACCTTCACCCCCTGACTTTGCCAGGACCACAGAGCTGAGGCACACCTAACTGCACAGCAAAGGGACCTTGACTTTCACAAACTCAAATGTTGCATTTAAGATCAAGAGTGGTGATGTTTCCTGTACACCAAGCTCTGGACTGGGATTCAAGCTTGTCCTGAGTGAGTACCTAGCAGCGCTGGGGTTTTGTGTCCAGCACTTTGCATCCATTCTCTCTGACCTCCTGACAGCCCAGCAAAGAAGACATCATCACCCTTATCTTACAGATGGGGCTGAGGCCACACGGAGGCTGTGGGGAAGGAGAAGAGGGTACCTGGAGTCTGGGGCTGGACTAGGACCAGGCCCAGCACACAGACCTCCCTCACTCCAAGGGCTGTGCTGATCGCTCCCCAGGAGGCCACCACTGGCAGGACCCAGAGCTGGAGGAGTGAACGCAGGGCCTCTGCACCACTGCTGAAACCTTCTCTCTGAAGGGACTTTTTAAACTAGGTACTTCTACCTCGTACCACTTTCCTCCCTGGGACTATCACAGTGGCCCAAGATGCAGGAAGGCAGGACAGAGCCATCATGCCCCCTTTCCAGCAGGTGCAAGGCAGGCTGGGAAATGAAGCATGAGCCCAGCCAGTGAGGAGACTGAGGGGCAGGGTGGGTGAGCAGTGGGCCTCTGCTGATGGCTCGCTGCCTCTGCTGCCAGGACAGGACCCAATTTCAATCCATGTTGATAGTCCTTATCTGAAACGCTTGGGACCAGAAGTGATTGGAATCTCAGATTTTTGTTTTAATTTTGGAATAGTTGAAATTATATTTACCGGCTGAGCATCCCTAATCTGAAAATCTGAAATCCTAAATGTTCCCTAAATAAGCATGTCCTTTGAACCTGACCTTTGAGCATCATGTTAGTACTCATAAAGTTTTGGGTTTGACAGCATTTAGGATTTGGAATTTTTTGTATTAGAGATGCTCAACCTGTATTATCTTCTCCATTTAGGAGACCCCAGGGTTGGGGGAGATGGCACTGTAGGCCAAACGGGGGGTTTCTAAGGCTCCTCCCACTGCAGAAGGGTCTAACTAGTTAAAGCAGCCCACAAAATAGGAAGCCCAATATTTAGCTAATGGAACACAGACAGAACCTACTAAAGATGTATGTGTCTGACTAATTCAATTGGAGCCAAATCAACTTGTCATCTGAAAAAAAAAAGAAGAAGAAGAAGACACCAATCTGACTGCAAAAGCACTGAAATGTAACCTGAATGGTCCAGTGGTGGTTTCTTAGGGAGATGGAGGAGGGGTTTTTTATGATATACCATGCAACAAAACATCTCCCAAACTTCCTCTAGACATTCTCTGCACAAACCCTGCCCGTCCACTAGTTGCCCACATCTCTGCTCCTCTTTTCTCTTGCTCTCTGTTCAAACTGTTCTCTGTCTTCTGTGTCCCATCCCTCCCTTCTCAGCCCTGCTGGGGAGCCCCCTACTTGCCCAGAGCCTCCCCTCCTGCCCTCCTGGGGTCCTCCCTCTTTCCTCCAATGGATCCTTCAACTCCGCATCTCAACTGCTCTCCCTTCCCTCCCCCAATAATGTCCAGGAGGCCGGGAAGCCACAAACAATCCCTCCCACTTTTCAGAAGGGAAAGAGAGAGGTGACGAGAAATGTTTGGTTATAATTTTCTTCCTGGACACACTTGTTTACATGGGTAGCATTGAGTCCTAGTCCCAGAAGTTCCCAGAACCCAGCTCCCAGGAGCATGGGGCAGGTCCAGGGAGCCTCTGCAGAGGCTGATCCATACCCAGCCCTGCCCTGACCTGGGCCGGCCCAGGGCCACTGCTTGAGCCCTCCAGAAGGCTCACTCTTGAGCAGGCATCATGACGGAACCTGACACATTCAGCTGCAGAATCCAGCTGGGGTTTTGGCCCAGCCACAAAGCTAGTTTGGACTGGGTGGGCCAAGATCCTGAAAGGTGGGCAAGTCAGGCTGAGGCTGGGCCCTCACAGCATTCTCCTGTCCCCGTCCTGGCTTCCTCCTGGCATCCTGCCCTCCAGGCCCCACCCACCCAGGCTCTACCAGGTCAGTGGACTTCCACTGTGGAGCAGAGGGCCCTGGAGTCCACCGTTCATGCCTCCAGATGGGGAGGTTGAGGCCCAAAGAGAGTCAGGGACCCTCACATGGCTTCTGACAGAAGGAGCTAGAACCCAGGTCTCCTATCTTCTGAGCTAGTTTTTCCCATAGCACAACAGGCTTAAACATTTCTAAAGTGTGGATGTGGGCGTTGTTGAAATGAATGAAATTGAAAATGTAAATGCATGTCCTCCTATAGTTATTTGCATTTTTAAGTAGAACACAAAGATCAAAACATCTTCCTGACAGGCAGGCAAATCCAGAGACAGAAAGCAGCTTAGTGGCTGTGGGCTGGGAGGAAGCAGCTGGTGACTGCTTCACGGCAGTGGGCTTTCTTAGAGGGTGACGAGAAAGTTCTGGAACCGGATGGTGGTGGTGGCTGCACAGCACTGCAAATGTACTTAGCGCCACTGAACTGCTCTCTTTAAAATTGCAAATTTTAGGTTATGTGCCTTTTACCACAATTAATAAACGTCTCCTGACTCAGATACATAAAAGCTGCAGCTGGGAACATTCTCGCTGCAGGAGTTTGTCTTGCTTCTTCCCTTCTGTCCTCTTTCCCTGCCTCCCCAGGCTGTCCTGGAACATCCCGAGTCTGGGGGTGAGGGTATCCACAGTGTGTACAAAGACTGAGCTCCTTCAAGTACGATAATACTTTCTGCTGAGAACAGAACAAAATAATAAAACGGGCTGCTGCATGAAAACCACCTGGGAAGAGAAGAGGGAACAGACCAGACCGCAGGGTCTGTGACAACCCACTCCCCCGGGGTACCGCTGAGTGCTGGGGGTCGGGGCCCTGAGTTCCAAAGCTGGCGCATTCCCTTTCTAGGTTCCACACACGACTGAGCTCCCACGGTGTTGTCTTTCTCTGCCTGGCTTATTCCACTGAACACGATGTCCTCCAGGTTCATCAGGTCAATGCAAATGACAGGATTTTATTCCTTCTAAATGGCTGGGGGGTACTCTGCTGTGTGTGAGAAATGATACGTGCATGAGGTGACTGGCATGCTAACCCCCCAATTTGATCATTATTTGGCACGTATCTTCATCAAAACATCAAATTGTACCCCATAATATGTGCGATTACAGTGTGGCAATTAACAACAACAACAAATGCTGGCTCACGTGGAGAACAGCAAGGCCCTTTTTCCTGCTCCGAGGGAGGTCACAGGCCTGGTGTGGGCTGAGGGTTCTAGGCCCTGGGCCTCTGGCGCGCACCACTGTGATTCCCAGCCGTAACTCTCTCTCTTTTCACCATCAGGCCCTGTCCCTCCCCTCCCTGAAGCCTTCCAGCCTACCTCTTCCTTCCCCACCCAAACCACTGGCTGTGTTTTCACCCCTTTTAAAAATATTACTCGGGCCATGAAGATTTGCACACATTTACCTGTTTTCTCCAAAGTTTTTACTATTAGGCAGTTTCCCACAGGTTTATCGTCTAAGCACAGGAAAAATGATGTTTTTTTTTTCCTTTCTTAACTGCCTCTCTAAACTCCCCACAGGTCCTAGAACCACATTCTGCATATACTGAGTCGGTTGGTCTGGTGTGGGGGCTCTGAGCTTCCTGCCCCAAGTGCAGTGCCAGGGACTGGGGGTGCTCCCTGGGTGTGGGAGGGGCTCCTGGGCAGATGGAGGGCGACGCGGGTCTCCTCCAGAGCCCACAGGCAGGCTGAGCGACTGCGAGCTGGGAGTTTACTTACCCTCCCCATGTTCTCTCGCAGGTGAGTGTTAGGTCTGTGATTTAAGGCATGGCCAGAGCCCAGACAGTTCCTCAAGGGCCAGAAACTCAGGCCCTTACAAGACTGCAGTGCTTGGTCATCTGTGAGGGACAGTCCTCCAGGAGCCATTCGTGAGCCTGCTCCACTGTGTAAACTCACCTCCCGAGGTGGGCGCAGGGCCTGGGCTCCAGGCTCAGCTGAGCTGCTGACCAAGGTATGACCTTAGTCCCTCCTCTCTCTGGACCTCATTTTTCCTGCTGTACGATGAGGCTACTGGACTCGGTCAACTCGAATTTCCTTTTAGCTGAAGTGTTGAGGTTCCCAAAGTTGTCCTTGATGCCACTCAAGTGGCTGCTCCCTCTCTTGGTAAAAACAGGAATGAGGAGGTGTAGGCCCCCCTTACAGACTGACCCTCCTTGCCTCCTGGCTAGCTCTGCAGATGTCACCAGTCTGTTACTGGGAACCACCCAGAGCCCCTGGTCACAGAGCTCTCCACAGACCAATTAGGCCTATCTGGACCCAGACAGTAGCCTGTTGCCCAGACACAGGCTTCCTAGGTGTCCGCACGGCAGCTTTGAAAATGCCCCATAGAATGACTCTACCAGAGCTCATTTGGGGATAGGAGACCAGACAGTGAGAATTTGTCCAGTTACGTTAGCCATTAACTCTGGAGGTCTGAGCCCTGAAGTCCTGGGTGGTGGGGGAAGGGGAGTTGGAATATCCGCTTCACTCACAGGCTGCTGCTGACTTTGTTGGGCCTGGCGGCAGAGGAATGACCACATGAGGGTATTTCCTCCCTGACACCCACAGAGACACACACAATGCGAAGTGGACAGGTGGGTGAGGCCTCCAGAGTGACGAGGCACCTGTTCTGCTCCCTGCCCCAGGGCCTCTTGTTGCACCAGATCAGGTGCTGCCACCCCTCCACTTCCAGAAGTGTGGCTGGAGGGTCAGCGGTCCTGGTCTAGGGATTTTTTTAGCCAGCAACATTTAGCTTTGGGGATGCAGGAGTAGTTTTCCTATAGCTGCTATAACAAAAAGAAACAAACTTGTTTGGGCTTAAAACAACAAAATGTGCTCATAATTCTGGAGGCCAGAAGTCTGAAGTCAAGGTGTTGGCAGGGGCCAGGCATGATGGCTCATCCCTGTAATCCCAGCACTTTGGGAGGCTGAGGCGGGAGGATCACTTGAGCACAGGAGTATCAGACCAGCCTGAGCAACATAGTAAGATTCTATCTCTGTAAAAAATAAAAACAAATGGCTGGGCTTGGTGGTATGTATCTGTAGTCCCAACTACTCAGGAGGCTGAGGTGGGAGGGTTGCTTGAGCCTGGGAGTTGGAGGCTGCAGTGAACTGTGATCTTTCCACTTTAATCCAGCCTGGGTAACAGAGACCGCCATCTCTTTACAAAAGCAAAACAAAACAAAAAGTGCTAGCAGGACCACGGCCTGGGAAGGCTCTGTGGCAGATTCTTCCTTTCCTGCTCCAGTTTCCAGCAGTTCCAGACACTCTTTGGCTTTGGCTGATGGCTGTGTCACTCCAATCTCTGCCTCTGTCTTCACATGGTCTTTCTGTGTTTTTTTCCTTCTCTCTCCTCTCTCTTTTCAGGCCATCTCACTCAGTCTCCCCAGCCTGGGGTGCGGTGGTGTGATCCCAGCTCCCTTTAAATTCAAACTCTTGGGCTCAAGAGATCCTCTTGTCTCAGCCTCCCAAGTAGCTGGGACTACAGGCGAACACCATCAGACCCAGCTAATTTTTCTGTTTCCCATAAAGATACTTATCACTAGATCTGGGTCCCACTCAGATAATCTATGACAATCTTATCTGAGATCTTGATTATAAGTACAAAGACACTTTTTTCCAAATAATGTCATATTCACAGGTTCTGGGGGTTAAAAAGTGGGTGCATCTTTTGAGGGGGCCACCATTCAATCAGCAGCATATGTCACTGGGTTTCCTCACTCCCCCAAATTGCCAGCCAGACTCTGTTGTTTATTCACTCTTTGTAGCAATAGTAACAGCAATAGCAACACTAACAGATAACATCTGAGTGCTTACTAATTGCCAGGCATTATGACAAACCCTTAATATATATTAACTCATGTAATATTCCCCCCAACCCTTTAAAGTGGTTAATATTACATCGAAGTCACAGTTGAGGAGACTGAGGGTCAGACCGGAACACGTCATTGGTCATAGCTGGACACAGACTTCAAGCCCTGGGATCTCAGCATCCAGAAGGGACACAGACAAAGGTAAGAACGGTTGCCCCTGGACTTGGAGAGGGTGAGGAGCTGGAGAAGGTGATGGAGGAACTCTGGCCTGGCTCCCTCTGCCCCTTTCAGCTGCGAGGGCCTGGGCATGTGTGAGCCCCTACCAAGTGACCTGTGAAGTGCTCACTTCCTGGCTCAGGCCTCACTTGAGGACTTGGTTTTATTTATTTATTTTTTTGAGATAGTCTCACTTTTTTTGCCCTTGGTAGAGTGCCATGGCGTCACAGCTCACAGCAACCTCAAACTCTTGGATTAAGTGATTCTCTTGCCTCAGCCTCCCAAGTAGCTGGGACTAGAGGCGCCCGCCACAATGTCCGGCTATTTTTATTTTTTGGTTGTAGTTGTCATTGTTGTTCGACAAGCCCAGGCTGGATTCGAACCTGCCAACTCTGGTGTATGTGGCTGGCTCCCTAGACCCTGAGCTACAGGTGCCAAGCCAAGGACATGGGTTCCTAACCCTTGATACACCTTCCAATCTCCTGAGAGCTTTTAAAAATCCGATGTCCAAGCCACATCCCAGATCAACTATAGCAGTATCTTCTGGGGGCAGGATCCTGGCATGGGGGGCTTCCAAAGCTGCCAGATGGATTTAGTGGGCAGTCTGCACCAGGGCCCACTCCTCATATCTGACCATTTTCTCTCTGGCTTGCTGTGTCCAGCTGGGAAGCTGAAGCTCTGAAACGATCTCTGTGTCCCTGCCTGCCTGGAGTTCCTGGATAGCTGAGAGAGGTGCCTGGTTTGGTTCAGGCAAGGGACACCTAATGCAGTCACGTGGGGTGGAACAGGAGAACAGAAAACAGGTCCCTGGAGGGTGTGGGAGTGACTGGACAGCCACCAGAGGCCCCTGACCTATGGTGAGCTGTCTGTCTTGGTCCCAGAGAGAGAAGGCCTGAGGGGAAACACAGGCACAAGAAGTTTGAGGTGTCAGAGAGTGGGACACAGGAACTCCTACCATGTGACCTCTGGGAGGAAGGGCTGTGCAGGAAATGATGGAGGATGAACACCATTCAGGACCAGAGCCAGCTGGACTAGCTCCAACTGGATCTAGTACCAGGGGTCCTCAAACTACGGCCCGAGGGCCACATGCGGCGATGTGAATTGTGTTTGTTCCCGTTTTGTTTTTTACTTCAAAATAAGATATGTGCAATGTGCATAGGAATTTGTTCATAGTTTGTTTTTTTAAACTATAGTCCAACCCTCCAACGGTCTGAGGGACAGTGAATTGACCCCCTGTTTAAAAAGTTTGAGGATGCCTGATAGACAATCAGGACCTCAGGGCTGGCTTACCCATCACAACTCTGACAGTGCAGGTGTTCTGAGGCCCAGGAAGAGGCTGGTGTAGGAACTCAGTGTCGGGACTGGGGGACTGCAGGGCAGCCTCAGCTAAAGCCAATTGCCCAGCGGGCCTACGCTGCTGGAACTGCTCAAAGCCTGGAATTCTGTGCCCAGGGTTGGAGAAAGCAATAAGGAAAAAAGAGAAAAACCTATCATCCTCTTTTTTCTGGATGAGGAAAAAAATTAGGAAACATCAAAAAAAAAAGCCGGGCTTTGTGGCGGGCTCCTGTAGTCTCAGCTATTTGGGAGGCTGAGACAAGAGAATCACTTAAGCCCAAGAGTTTGAGGTTGCTGTGAGCTGTGACACCACTGCACTCTACCCAGGGTGACAAAGGGAGACTCTGTCTCAAAAAAAAAAAAAAAAAGAAAGAAAGAGAGAAAACATGGGGCTTCTCTGACCTTTAGGGAACAGTTTTTTTGTTTGTTTGATTGATTTGAGACAGAGCCTCAAGCTATCACCCTGGGTAGAAGGCCATGGCATCACAGCTCACAGCAACCTCCAATTCCTTAAATGAGTCTCCTGCCTCCGCCTCCCAAGTAGCTGGGACTACAGGCGCCCGCCACAACACCCAGCCATTTTTTGGTTGCAGCCTTCATTGTTGTTTGGCAGGCCAGGGCTGGATTCGAACCCGCCAGCTCAGGTGTACGTGGCTGGCGCCTTAGCCGCTTGAGCCACAGGTGCCGAGCCTGTTTTGTTTTGTTTTTAAGACAGAGTTTCACTATGTCTCCCCAGGCAGAGTGCCCTGGTGTCACAGCTCACAGCAAACTCAAACTTTTGGATTAAGCGATTCTCTTGCCTCCGCCTCCCAAGCAGCTGGGACTACAGACCCCCACTACAACACATGGCTATATTTTTGGTTGTAGTTATCATTGTTATTTGGCAGGCCTGGGCTGGGTTTGAACCGTCCAGCTCTGGTGTATGTGGCTGGGCCCTAGCTGCTGAGCTACAGGCACCAAGTCTGGGAACAGGTTTTAAGCCCAGGTTAGGAATTTTTTTTTTTTGAGACAAAGTCTTGCTCTGTTGCAGGGCCTGGCTTCTTCATAGCTCACTGCAACCCAAACTCCTGGGCTCAAGCAATCCTCCTGCCTCAACCTCCCAACAGGCACCACCCCCCCCACCACCACACCCAGCTAACTCTTGTATTTTTTGGTAGAAGCATTGTCTCTCCTCAGGCAGGTCTCAAACTCCTGGCCTCAAGCAATCCTCCGGTCTCAGCTTCTCAAAGTGCTATGATTTCAAGTGTGAGCCACCATGATTAGCCAGATACTAGTCTTGATTAAGAAAAAAAAGAAAAAGAAAACAAGGTCTTAAAGAACACTCTGTTGCCAGTCACTACTGAGCAGTAAAATTGCAACCTGAAAGTCAAGGTGTGTGCCGTGGTCCTGCCCTGGGGCTTTGCCTCCTGCTGCCCCCTCATGAACATACTCGACTGTCTACCCCCCAGCTATGGCTGAATCCCACCCAGCCTCTTCTGAACCCAAACCTCACCTCCTCAGACCTTGTCTCCTCCCAGGGTCTGCCCACCTGCTCCAGCCTTTGCCTGGTCTCTGACCTGACTTGCCTCCACTCTTCGGAGAATCTGTGTCTGCCTTCTCTGTCTCCACATCTCTACATTTTATGGTCTCTCCCCTCCTCTCCATCCCTTAGGATATGCCCTTTGGGTCGATCCTGTTTGTAGTGGAAGTTTAGCTTCAGTCTCTTTCTGTTTGTTTCAATCTCTCTCCCATTCTGTGTTTCCTGACTTTCTGATTTTCTCCTAATAGACTATGACTGCCCATAGAAGAAAGCGTGTTAGTACTGAAGAGAGAGACAGAGAGACTCACTCAAGTTCACTTCGAGAGCAAGCTTACACGTGGCAGCAGTGTGAACTCATGTCCCGGAACCCCTGTGCCCAGGCTGAGCTTTTTCCCTCACACTAGACTGCCACCCATCACTGGCTGTCAGGATTGTTAGTGCATGGCCAGCAGAGGCCAGGTGCCAGGCATAGGACTCCCTGGGTTGGCCACAGGGTGGGCTGAGCAACACACAGAACCCGGCCCTCCCAGCTCTCCAGGCCCACCGCTCTGGCCTTCCAAGTCTTGTTTCTGGGAAGCCAGATTGAATTAGCCGCTGGGCTCATCTGGCCAGCCCTTGGCCTAATACCATTTGGCAGCTCATGCCTCAATGCCAACTCCAGCCCCGTGGCCTCACGGCCAGAAATCCAATTTACGGAAGCTTAATTGAGCCCTGGACTCCCCAGGGCATTGGTCCTCTGGCCCTCCTGCTCAGCTAGCAGCAGATTTCCCGGTGATTAGGAAAGGAGGAAAAAAAGAGCAGGAGCCAAGTTAATTTCAATTACCCTCATTTTCTCCGTAAAGTAGCACACGCCCCTTACTAAGTGCGTCTTTCTGTCAGCTGCAGTGAAGGCTGATGAGTATTAAGTATTTGCAGCTCCTGGTGCCCCAGTCACCTTGCATTTATCTGCCGACTCCAGAGAGCAGACTGTGCCCCCCACTTGTTGGCCCTCCGCAGTTAGTCCTATTTAACAGAGCCTAGAGAAGTAAGCTCAGATACAGCCAGGGCCTACCGTGGGAAAGGGAAAGAGTATTTTAACAGTCTTTTCAGACAATTGTGGATATTTGTCTTAAATGCTACACCAAAACTCAACAAGTGGTACTTCTTAAAGGTTAGCTATGACATGGATTCAGAAATCATATCAGTGGAATTTTGGCATTATTACATTAAAATCCATTGGTCTGCCTTGCACTTTGAATGGATCTTCCACCCACACATGATTTTGTAATAACATGCATTGGTCACTTGGAAAATAATGGTTCTCTGAGTTATGCCATCTTTCAAATTTTGATGAATTTTATCACACAGAATTTTTAAAAATCATATTTGTTAACATTACTACAAATCTCATCAGAAAGGCCTACAAATATTGGAAAGATGTTAAGTTCATGGTAGCAGATACCAGTTTTCTGAATTTTCATCTTCACTTGAAAGCTCAAAATTTTTTTTTTTTTTTTTTTGAGACAGAGTCTCACTATGTCGCCTTTGGTAGAGTGCCTTGCAACACAGCTCATGGCAACCTCAAACTTTTGGGCTTAGCCTCCTGAGTAGCTGAGACTACAGTTGCCCTCCACAATACCTGGCTATTTTTTGGTTGCAGTTGTCATTGTTTGGCAGGCCAGGGCTGGATTCGAACTAGCCAGCTCTGGTGTATGGGGCTGGCCCCCTAGCCACTGAGCTATAGGCACCGAACCAAAAGTTCAAATTTTATCATTGCCATTAAGTCCTATCTATTTTCCTTCAAGTAACAAATTTACACTATTCATTTTTGAGAAAATGCTGGCCACATACCCAACTCTGAACAACTAATTTGCCTGCTATCTTTGTAAGCAAAAATGATGTTTTACAAAAATGCAACTAATTCAGCTTGCAAGCCAAATGACTGAACCCGTTTTTCCTCCAGACAGTCATATTTTGTCTACTTCCTATTCCTTCCATGGAGTATTAAAGAGATGTGAACTCAGGGGTTAAGTTTTCTTTTTTTGAAACAGAGTCTCACCGAGTCTGCCCTCGATAGAGTGCTGTGGCATCATCGTAGCTCATAGCAACCTCAAACTCTTGGACTCAAGCGATCCTCTTGCTTCAGCCTCTTGTGTGCTGGGACTAAGGCACCCACCAAAACACCTGGCTACTTTTAGCAACGGGTCTCACTCTAGCTCAGGCTAGTCTCAAATTCCTGAACTCAAGCAATCCACCTGCCTTGGCCTCCCAGAGTGGTAGGATTACAGGTAAGAGCCACCTTGCCTGGCAGGGAGTTGAGATTTTAAAATCTAATTTCTTTTTGCTTTATTAAAGTTAGTCATGAGTTTCATTTACTGTGTGTCACCATGGAGGACATGGTGACCAGTGAGGGGCTTTGGTGCTACTGCCTTGCTGGGAACTAGGGACTTAGCAGTTCTACTTTCCATTGTCTTTTTTTTTTTAGTTTTTGGCCGGGGCCAGGTTTGAACCTGCCACCTCCGGTATGTGGGGCTGGCGCCCTACTCCTTGAGCCACAGGCACCGCCCTCCCATTGCTTTTTCATTATCAGTGCAAAAGGCAAACATCATAGGCTGTTATGAAAATAACTCAGAACCTTATAGATCCCCTAGAAGGGTTTGGGGGACCTTTAGAGTTTTCATAGACCTCACTTTAAAAACTAATCCTCTAAAGCAGTGCTCATTAAACTTCAGTTGAGTAAGAATCATCTGGAGATGTTATTAATATAAAGATTCCTAGCCCCTACCCCCAAATTCTGAATTATAGAATAGGATGACTAAAGGGGTTTAGGGGGCCTTTTTTGGAGACAGAGTCTCAAGCTGTTGCCTGGGTAGAGTGCCATGGCGTCACAGCTCACAGCAACCTCCAACTCAAGCTCAACTGATCCTCTTGCCTCAGTTTTTCTATTTTTAGTAGAGACGGGGGTCTCACTTTTTGCTCAGGCTGGTCTCAAATTCGTGAGCTCAAGCAATCTACTCACCTTGGCCTCTCAGAGTGCTAGGATTACAGGCATGGTGAAACAGTGTCTCGCTCTCTTGTCCCAGCTAGAGTGCAGGGGCATCATTGTAGCTCACCTCAAACTACTGGGCTCAAGTGATGGCCCTGCCTCAGCCTCTCAAGTAGCTGGGACTATGGGGGTGTGCCACCACACTTGGGTAATTTTTCTCTTTTTTGAGAGACAAGAGTCTTCAACTCTTGGCCTCAAGCAATCCTTTTGCCCCAGCCTCCCTTACATGCATGAGCTACCTCATTGCATCCAGAGATGCCAGGGAACTAACTATGCCAGATAGTAGGGAACGCCCCAAATTTTAGCTAGTTTGCTCCCTAAAGAAAAAAAGAGAAAGAGAGAGAGATTATGGGGAGTGGATAAGGGACCTCCCTCAGCCTGCCTGACTAGTGAGGATAGGGCTCTGGGGAGGTTGGGTGGTGGGAGATGGGAGGCCAGGAGTGTTGCTTGTGGGTATGCCTCCACATGCAAGGAACCACCAGAGAGGGGGCATAGGGTTCCTTCCCCCATAGATGGACTCAAACCATCTAGGAATGGGAGGAGGGGAGGGACATTCCAGGCAAGGGCCAGCGTGAGATAAAGCAGGGAGGCACCTAAGAGCAGGGAAACTGAGAAACTACAAAGACACCAGGCTGGGAACACAGGCGGAGTCCCGCTCTCAAAAGTCCTTGAATGTCATACTACGGATGATGGATTTATCCTGCTGGCTCTAAAGGCCAACTGAAGAGTTCAAGGGCAGCACTACGCTCAGATCTGGGCTTTTGGAAGGTCACTCTGGCAGTGGCAGTGAATGTTGGGGAGGGAGGGGCAGGAAAGTGAGGCTGAGGTTGGCCGGTGTCTGTAGAAATGGGGGGAAGGTAGAGACTGGTGAGGCATCACAGATGGAGGCAGCAACCGCATCAGGACCCCTGGAGAAGCTGCCAGTCACACAGCCAGGGGACGGGGACACATGTGAGCTCAGCGTCTGCAGAGGGTGTCCTCACTGGCGATGGGGTTTTCAAGAGCTCAAAGCTGACACTGGCTCTTCTCACACTCCCCATGACAGCTGGACTAGTGGTGGGTAAGGTCTCAAGACACTCAGGGTCTAGTTCAAGGTGTGGACTGAGAGGGCACATTCATATCCTCTCTTTCCATTTAGTGATGGATCTGTAATTTTTTTCTGAAAAGTCTAAGTCCACAATGACAAAGAGGATAGAAGGAAGTCATTATCATAGAACTGATTTCAACGTGGTTCTGGAGGATAAAAAGGAGTTAAGAGACTTTTTGAGAGATTAGAGGGGACAGAAGCCCAGAAAATATGCAGAGGTGCTCAAGGGGGCTGCCGCATCAGGCCAGTATCACCTAGGGCAATGTGAAAGTGGGCTGGATAGGACAGAACAATGGAGACCAGGTGCAGAAAGTCCACGCTCCTCGCCAGTCACAGATGCAGCCTGGCACTTGCCCTTGGAGGAAAAAATCAGAGATTCTCTTTGAAGAATTGAATACACTGCCTAGTGAGAGTGGGTGCTGCAAGAGAGGCTGTCGATACTTCTGTGGAAGTCGCCTTGCCACAGCATTTCTGGGTCCGCTGGTGTAACTACTGTCTCCTCAACTACACTCACTCTAGGCTCCTCCCACACACACTTGCCCAGGACAGCCTGTTTAAACAGGAAAGGACCCCAGGTCCTGGACATCTGAGAAACACTTTCAAGGTGAAGGGGCAAAGGCAGTCCTCAGAGAGAATTCAGGGAATAAAAGGAAAAAACAAAAAAAGAAAGAGAAAATGTATGTCCTCAGGAAAACTCAAGAAAACACTGCATCTTTTTTTTTTTTTTTAGACAGAGCCTCAAGCTGTTGCCCTAGGTAGAGTGCTGTGGTGTCACAGCTCACAGTAACCTCAAACTCTTGGGCATAAGCTATTCTCTTGCTTCAGCCTCCCAAGTCGCTGGGACAACAGGTACCTGCCACGACGCCCAGCTAGAAAACACTGCATCTTAACACACACAATGCTAAGAGAACAGAACAATTTTAGGGAAAAAAATACAGGTATATTTTTAAACTATGAGTGTACACATAATATAAGCCTTACCGTTTTGACCATTTTTAATTGTTCAATTCAGGAGCAGTTAAGTACATGTTCTAAAGTACATGTTCACACTGTTCTAAAACTGTCATCACAGGTGGTGCCTGTGGCTCAAAGGAGTTGGTCGCTGGCCCCATATGCCAGAGGTGGTGGGTTCAAACCCAGCCCCAGCCAAAAACTGGAAAATAAATAAATAAATAAATAAAACTATCATCACCAGTCATCCGCAGAACTTTTTCTTTCTTTTTTTTGTTTCTGCACGTTTTGGCCAGGGTGGGTTTGAACCCACCACCTCTGGTATATGGGGCCAGCACCCTACTCCTCTGAGCCACAGGCACCGTCCCCCCGAACTTTTTTCATCTATAAAACCAAAACTCTGCACCCATGAAACAACAGCTCCCACTCTCCCCTCCTCCCAGCCCCAGGCAACCACCGTTCTGCTTCTGTTGCTATGAGTTTGACTACTTGAAGTACCTCATGTGAGTGAAATCCGGTATTTGTTCTTTGGTGACTAACTTATTTCATTCAGCACAATGTCTTCAAGGTTTGCTCACATTGTAGGCTGTGAGGATTTCCTTCCCGTTTAAGATGGAAAACATTCCATTGAGTGGACAGACCACATTTTGCTCAGCCCTGAGGGGGAGATGGGCACTTGGGTTGTTTCCACATTTGGCTATTCTGAATAACGCTACTGTAAACATGTGTGTACAAATATAAAAGAAATCATTTTTAAATTAAAAATAGGATTGTTAAAATAAAACTTTTAATAGATGGTTTGGAAAATGAAGTTGGCAGAATGTCAAACAAAATACCAAAAAGAAAAAAAAAAAAAACATGAGAGGAAAAATAAAACACAGAACTGAGATAAGCAGTTCAACACCCAACCAGCTGACATTCTGGAAAAAAAATGGAGAAAAACAAACGGGGGGAGGGGGGGAGGGTTGTCAAAGGAGTGAGAATTTCCCACACCTCTGGGTTGGCGGTGTTGAGGCCCTGCTATGTGTCACCACCCCTGTGGCTGCTGGAGCTACAGCTGACACCGTCCTGGTGCTGAGACTCTTGAGGGAGACAGAAACCAAACAGTTGCAAAAATGGATGTAAAATCACAAACAGAAGGCACAGCACCAAGGAGGCTGCAGAGCTTAGGCCAGGAAGGGCTTCCTGAGCTCAGAAGTAACCAGGCAGGAGAGGGAGGAGTGGTTTGGGACAAAGAGAGCACCCTCTGCAAAGACTGCGCTGCCAGAGGGAGCAGGATGAGTTTGAAGAGCTGAATCAAGGCCTCCGGCTGCAGCTAAAAAGAAGCTTCCTAGGAAGTGAGGGTGGAGACAACCACACGCAGTTCTGAGGGTCCGAGAGCCGTGAGCTTATTAGGAAAAGCAGATCTTTAGGGAGACGGGAAAAGCTTTCTATTCCTTCCGGACACCAAGACGCAAAGTTCAAGTTAAATCAGCAGCCGCAGCCCCGCTTCTCTGGTCCAAACCCGGCTCCACCAACCATACCACAAGGGGGCGCAGCGGGGCTCAAACTCGGGAAAGGTCGGAACCCGGCTGCTTAGGCCAAGCCACGGGCGCGCTGGTCCTTAACGACTGGGGGACAGAAGTGACGGACCGGGGAGCAGAGGAGTCCGGATCGCGGGTGCGCTTTAGGCGGTTGCCCTTCTCCTTGCAGGAGTGCCGCTGCAATATATTCGTTTTGCACATCTGATTATTCCT
The DNA here is from genome assembly GCA_963573935.1 of Arctocebus calabarensis. Lineage (NCBI taxonomy): Eukaryota > Metazoa > Chordata > Mammalia > Primates > Lorisidae > Arctocebus > Arctocebus calabarensis. The sequence goes on along the minus strand of CAUYON010072786.1, from coordinate 59,202 downwards.
TTAGGATCCATTTCTAGAAGTGGAATTTCTGGCGTAAACAGTTGGGAATTTTACAGGGCCACTGCACAGTTGTACCAATTTACAGCCCCAGCAGTAGATAAATGTTTACTCAAGCTCTCCCCTGGTGGCTGTCATTGTTACTGTCATTCCTTTCTGATCTCTGGCACTTGAACAGGCAAAAAAGCAGTATCCTGTGGTTTTAGTTGCACTTTTTTTTTTTTAATTACTATTCTGGTTATAAATGGTGTCTGATTTCCATGTTAAACAGAGAATAGCCTCCCCCTCACTGATGTTATATTAATATAAATACAGTATACACATTTACATATGTAAATATAAATCTATATATATGTTTTTCCTCAATTATCTTTTTTGGAATCCTTTTCTACATTTAATTCTTTATGTAATTTTATTTAATTCTTTATGGAATTTATGTTAGCATGTGGTTGGTAGAAAGATCAGTTCTTTAGTTTTTTCAGCCATATTTATTCATTTCCTACCCATTTTGTCATATCCCAAATATTTAAGTTATACTTGGAACATCTGAGCTTTCATTTCATTACACTGCTACATCTTCTGTAAGTATTATAGCCCCTTGAGTTATTTATTTTTTTTTCCTAGAGTATTTACTTGGCTTTTCTCTCTTACATACCAGTGATGTTGAGAGTGAATTTATCAAGTTCACTTCCATATTCTCCCAAATAATCCCTTTAGGATCTTGATTGATAGTAAATGAACTTGAAGATAACTTCCTTTGCAATGATAATGGTCCTGTCTCTTGGCTTCCGTCCGCCATGCTAGAGCTTGTCTATAATGAGCCAAGGTCAAAGCATCCAGTGGGTTCCTGGCCCTGCTAGAAAGCCCAAGATCCTCCCTGTCCTCTGCCTGCCCTGCTGGCTGCCCACAGACCTTAAAAGGCCCATTATGAAGAGGCCTTCCTTCCATCATTAACTCCTGTGCCCTGTGGACTAGACCACAGTTCTAGGAAGAAAGGCCTTTTCCCACATCTTACCCACCCCCCCGAATGGGTATGTGGGGGAGCAGCTGCAGATAAGCCACACCCGGTGCCCACCCAGCACGTGCACCTGGAGTTAGAATCACTGGGGCTACAGGGAGAGGGGGGAGCTCACCTGGCCGCACCGGGGTTCTGATTGAAGGGGAATTCCTGGGAGAACAAGAATGCAGATGTCCTGATGGTCTTTCTTCATACTAATGTTGGGGGGGTATGGAGAAGATTTGTAATGGAATTTATAAAAGTAGGTGAGAAAGACGAGGAGAGCTTAACAGATATAAATGAAATCAATATGACTGTCCCCCAAAGACACCACAGCAAACCCACTCCAACCTCAGCCTACCCAGTCCCACTCCCACCTCCTCAGCCTTCAATAAAGTGTGGCAGGTGGCTCACAGCAGCAAGGTCACCTGGGGCTTATTAGAAATTCGTACCTTGGACTCCACTCTGGTCCCGCAGAGTCAGAATCTGCATCACCAAGGAGCAAGGGCAGTGAGTGCCAGGGTCACCTGAGCTCCAGGTGGCATTCACAGCAACAGCTGACATAACCATTGGACCCTGGCACCCACTCTCCAGGGACAATCCTGGCCTCAGGAGTTGGGCCCAGGCCCAGCTCAGGGCAAAGCTGAGAAAAGAAAGAACCAAGGCTTCTGTCAGACACCAGGTTCCTCGGTGGTCCATGCCATTTTTTGCACTGAGGGCTGTGTGGAGTGAGAGACAAGCATGAGGTCAGTATGACACACACCCGGGTCCCAGTCCCAGCAGCATCCTGTACAGCAGCTGGGACACGGGGCCACTACCTGAGCCTCAGCTGACTCGCCTGTCAAATGGCAATAACTCTACCCACCACACAGACTTGTTAGGAAGACGGAGGTAACGTTCCTCAAAGTTGAGCAGAGCGTCAGAGCGGGAGGCCCTTATGATTGCTTCAGTTCAGTTCACAGTGAGAAGGAGCAAGTCATTACTTCATTCTACAAACACTGAGTGTACAGCACTGTGCTGGGCGCTATAGATACCCTGTACCTCCCTGTGGAAGTTCCTGACAACTGTTGTAACAAAGTGTCACAGACAGGGTAGCTTAAATCAACAGAGGTATATACTCTGTTAATTCTTTTTTTTTTGGAGTTTTGGGCCAGGGCCAGGTTTGAACCTGCCACCTTTGATATATGGGGCCGGTACCCTACTCCTTTGAGCCACAGGTGCTGCCCCTACTCTATTAATTCTTGAGGCTCAAAGTCCAAAGTCACGCTTTCAGGAGCACTGGCTCGTTCTTGAGGGCCTGAGAGAGAACGTGTTCTGTGTCTCCCCTGGTCCTCAGGGTGCTGGTGTCAGCTTAACTCAAATCTCTGCCTCACGGTCACATTATTCTTCCTGTGTGTCTGTCTCTGGCTCTGTTTCCCTCTTCTTGTAGGCACTGGAATCACTGAATTAGCGTTTCCCCAGTTCAGCGTAACCTCAGCATGACAACAGTATGTCTACAAAGACCCCTTCCAAGAAGGTCACATTCACTGGTTCTGGGTGGCGTCAAGGATAAAGCCAGACAGTCGTTAACTTGGTAAAGACAGGCTTTATTCGGTAATGATGATTGCAATGGGAAAGAGGGTTGGAGTGAAGGAAGCTCAACTTAAATTTGTACAGAGTTGACTGGGCATTTTAAAGGGAGAAGAAGGGAACAGGAAGAAGGGCGGGAGAGGCAGAAGGGGCACCAGCAGAGTTTGGGTTTGTTAACTGGCACTTCTCTGGAGCAGAAGCAAACTACTGTATTCCTAAGACCTAGAAGAGTGACGTGGTAAGTGCTCAGTAAAGGTTTGCAAACCAAGGAATAAAGATGCTTCCTCTTCACCCTCATGAGGCTTCAGTCCCTCTTTAACCCTGAGGGTCGGAGGCCCCCAGCTTCCTCTATGCAGCATCCCGGGCTGGAGCCCATTTCAGCCCACTGCTTACATGGTCCGTGCTGGTGGTAGAGATGCTGTGTCCGCTGGACAGCAGATGCTGCTGTGGTGGGGTCGGGAGTGCAGGAAGGCTTGGGGGAGGGCAATGACTGTGGAAGATAAGAGGGGAGGATGCTGGGTTGAGCAGGGGATCGCCATGTGGACCTCACAAACTTTGGGCCTATCCAACAGGGGCGCTGGAGTCCTGAGTTGGGCAAAAATGGTCTTTAGTTATTACTCTGGTAATTGCATTGTGCAAGGCTGGTGCAACTATTAAGTACCTACAGAATTCCCATCTGTTACAAAGGAGACAGGAGAAAGAAGGGGTGACTATCTTTAGACCCTTTCACCTTCATGTACCATTCCAGCCTCAAACCAACTCTATGGCAGAAGGAGGTACAATTATCACCCCCTGTTTGCAGATGGAAAAGCCAGGGCTCAGAAAGGCAACTTGCCCACCACGGCTATTAAGTGGCCGGACTGGGATCTGAACCGGGTTGATTGGACCAAAAGTTCTTGCATCTTCTCCTATGCCACACAACCCCTCCTCCAGCTGCTGTCCTTTGTGGGCACTCACTAAGTGCCCGGTGACCAGCACTCTATGACTTTCCCCACATTGCCTTGTTCAAGCATCAGGACAGCACTGCCGATGAGGAAGAGGAGAAAGGAGCTGGTGCAGAGTCGTGTGGCTCCAAAGTGGCAGAGCCAGGGTGGGGCCCTCATCTGTCTGCCTGGAAGCCATGACTTCCTCCCACAGAGGGAAAGCTGCAGTGCCCAGAGGCGGGAAGGCTCACAGAGAAAACTTGCTCCCCCTGCCGCACACAGGGGAGGATGCTCTGAGACCCATGGGCCCGATCTTTCCATCTTGTAGTGTGAGATAGTGGGTTTCATGGTCCCCTGGCTGGCAGCAGCACACAGATGGCACCACCCCAGATGCGGAGGCCTGGGAACTCCCTGAGTTGGGGCTGGGCAGAGGGTGGGGACCAGCTGTTCAGCATCTGAAGCCCCTCAGGCTGGGTAACAGGGCACTGAGTCAGCCTGATCCCTGACCCATGTCCCCACTGACAGAGCCACTAGTGCTGCTGACTCTGTGGCCTCAGCTGCCATGTGCCCCAGATGCTGATCAGCTTCTCAGTGAGCCAAGCTGTGCCTAAGGAAAAAGGGGCAGGTGGAGGATGGGGGGAGCAGAGAGCAGCAGGGTCAAGGAGCAAAGGCTGTAGGACCCAATGGAGGCCAGATATGGGCCGAGATCACAGCTGCACCTCTTGCCCCGGCTGTGGGCAAGGGCCCCTGGCTTTAGTGCTGGTATTCCTGGGTTCAAACTTCAGCTCCACCTCCCTCCCTCCCCATCAGCAAGCTCCACTTCACCTAAAAATTGGGGGTAGTAACTTCTTGGGAGGATAAAAGGACTGAACTAATGATGAAAGATGTAACACCTAGTATGTGCCTGGTTTAGTGTGGGTGCCTCCTCACCTGCCCTGAGAGATGAGGATCACACCCTTCCCTGTCCCCAGAGCCCTTTCAGGTGAGGGCAGTGTGGAACAGATTAGAAGCAGATTATTATTATTATTATTATTATTATTTGAGACCGAGTCTCATTATGTTGCCCTGAGTAGAGTGCTGTGGCTGTCACTGCTCACAGTAACCTCGAACTCTTGGGCTTAAGCGATTCTCTTGCCTCAGCCTCCCAAGTAACTGGGACTACAGGCGCCCACCACAAGGCCTGGCTATTTTCTTCGCCTTCCTTCCTTCCTTCCTTCCTTTTTGTTGTTGTTGCAGTTGTCATTGTTGTTTAGCTGACCCGTGCCAGGTTCGAACCCGCGTACCTCAGTGTTCTGTGGCCTAACCACTGAGTTTCAGGTGCCGAACCCAGATTTGACCCTTTAACAAATAATTCTGTTAAGAGGCCAAAAGAAACAAGCCTCATCCTGGAGCTGCTGAGGGAGAGAAGGAAGGATCCCCCAGGGAGGAAGGCCTCACTGTTTGTATTCTCAGGGCCCAGAGGGCGCTTGTCATCCAAGCCCAGCTTGTAGAAAGTGTCAAGGGTCAATGAGAGAAGAAGCAGAGCCACATGAATTACAGGCTAAGGACGAATTCTGGGAGACCATGAAATCTGCTCTCTCACCCTACAAGATGGAGAAGTCGGGCCCCCAGTCCTGCTGGAGAAGATGACAGATACCTCGTCCCTATTCTGTCCTCTCTGGCCAGCACCACTGCAGCCTGGGCCTCAGCTGATGAGCTAGCAGGTCTCACCCACACCCACGGCCAGTGCAAAAAGGACACACAGCAGGGATGGGCAGAGCTCTGGGCCAGGATGTCAGCCTGCGTGTCCGGCCTGTGGACAACTGCTCAGCTTGCAGCTAGGCCTGGGCTAGGCCAGCCAGGGGCCAGGTGTACAGCATGGAGGGGTTCTGCTCATCTCCACAGCCTTCATCCAGCACCAGGAACACTAGCCAGAAGGCCCTCCTTTTCCTAAATTAAAAAAAAATATTTTTATTGTGCAATATTTCAAACACACATAAATCTGTGAGAACTCATATAACACACATCTGGGTACCACTCTCCAGCATTATCAGAATGTAGTCACATTTAGCCCTATTTGCTTCTGATCCTTTCTTGTTTTATGAAATAAAGCATTTCAGATACAAATAAAACCCCCAGAGCCTCTCCCTGAGCTTATTCCTCTTTTCGTCCTCTGAGATAACCCTGCTCTGAACTTAGAGTTTATCACTCTTGCGTGGTTTTTATAGTTCTGCTACTTAAACATGTTTTTAAATATTAGCTGATGTGTGTATGTCCATATTAGCTATATATTGTGTATGATTTGTATGTATTGTTCAAAATCTACTTTTTTGCTTAACATTTTTTAAAAATAAGATTTATTTAGTGGAGACTTCCGACTTGGGTCTTCCCCTTTGCCAGAAACTCTAGTGCTTTTTAACTCCTTCTGTATCCCTTTCTATCTTACCACTGGGGAAAAAAGGATTTATTTATTTTAATGCATATGATTCTAGATCAAAAGTTAGTAAACTTTTTGTGTAAAAAGAAAGATAGTAAATATTCTAGGCTTTGCAGGCCAGGTATGCTCTTTGTTTTGTGTTTTGTTGCTGTTTTGTTTGTTTATAGCTCTTTAATATTATAAAAACCATTCATCTTAGCCCCTGGGCTGTACAAAAATAGGCTGCAGGCCGATGTGGTAGTTGGGTGGTAATTTACCAATTGCAGGTCCAGGTCATATTCCATTGTATGAATACCCCACATGAAGTCCTCTGTGTCCCTGTTGGTGACATTTAAGCTGTTTCCAATTTTCACTACTACCCAAAGGGTGACTAGGAACATCGTTACATAAATGTGCAAACCCCTCCAGTGTACACACAGAGAAGTGGGATATCTGGGCATTGGACACAAGCATCTTTTTTTTTTTTTTTTTTTGAGACAGAGTCTCAATCTGTCACCCTGGGTAGAGTGCTGTGGCATCACACCAGCTCATAGCAAGCTCAAACTCTTGGGGGCTTAAATGATCCTCTTGCCTCAGCCTCCCAAGCAGCTGGGACTACAGGCTCCTGCCACAAGACCTGGCTATTTTGGTTTCAGTTGTCATTGTTGTTTGGCAGGCCCTGGCTGGATTCAAACCCGCCAGCTCCAGTGTATGTCGCTGGTGCCCTAGCCGCTGAGCTACAGGCCCCAAGCCTGGACATAAGCATCTTTGACTTCACAATATGACATCAATTTCTCTCCAAACTGCTCATTTGCATCCCCAGCAGCAGCTTATGAGCATTCCTTTTGTTCACATCTTTGCTAGCACTGGCTTATTCTAGGGCTTTCAAAAGAAAATGAACTAGTGTCTTACTGTGGTTTCTATTTGCATTCCCCTCATTCCTGCTGAGGTTAAACCTCTTTTCCTGTGTTTGAAGGCCAATTCAGCTTTCCTTTCCTATGAATTGCATACTCATATCGTTTGCCCACTTCCTCTTTGGTTAGTTGACTTTTTTTTTTTTTTTTTGCAGTTTTTGGCTGGGGCCAGGTTGGGTTTGAACCTGTCACCTCCGGCATATGGGGCCGGCGCCCTACTCCGTTGAGCCACAGGCGCCACCCAGTTAGTTGACTTCTTAAAAATACTAATGTGTTGGGTGGCACCTGTGGCTCAAATGAGTAGGACACTGTCCTCATACACCAGAAGTGGTGGGTTCAAACCCGGCCTCAGCCAAAAACTGCAAAAAAAAAAAAAAAAAAAAAAAAAATACTATTGTTTATAGAAGTTCCTTAAATATATTCTGGATATGTATTCTTTTTTGATTATATGAATTGCAAATATCTTCTCCTACTCTGTAGTTTCTCTCTCTTTTTGTTTTAAGACAGAGTCTTGCACTGTCCAGACTGGAGTGCTGTGGCACCATCACAGCTCACTGCGGCCTCAAACTCCAGGGTTCAAGTACTCCTCCTCCCTCAGTCTCCCAAGGAGCTGGTGTTGTGCCCAGCTCAAGGGATCCCCCACATAAATCATAGAGAGACTGAATCCGATGCAAAAGCAAGAGGTTTATTTATAAGTCAGCCGGGGCTGGCAGTCTCTCACACCTGGCGCAGCAGGAAAATGGAGAAGCCCAAGGTCTGGAAAAGGAGGGGGTTTTTAAGGGTACAGAAAGGAAAAAGGGAGCGGGTGTGGGGTGAGCTGATAGAGGTCTAGGGGACTGAGTAATACTTGTCCTTGGCTAGTCTGGGAAGGAGCTGCTATCACTCGGGGCAGACAAAAGGACGAGGGGCAGGGGAGGGAGTGAGTTACTTAATGCTTTCTGTACACATGCTGCTGCAAAATGAAGGCTGAGGAACAAGATGGAGTTAGTTTTAATAAAATGGAGTCAGCTTGGTCTTTACACAGGGACTACAAGTGCTTACCACCGTGCCTGGCTAATGAGACCTGGGTTCTCACTCTTGCTCTGGCTGGTCTTGGACTCCTGAGCTCAAGCAATCCTCCTGCCTCAGCCTCCCCAAGTACTAGGATTACAGGCACAAACCACCAGGCCTGGTCCTCCTAGTCCTTTCATAAGGCTCCAATCCCATCCATACGGGCTTACCCTCATTACTTAATCACGTCCTTAAGTCCCCACTTCTTAATACTACCATATTAGTGATTAAGTTTCAACATAGGAATTTTGCAGGACACATTCGGACTATAGAAATATTCTTCATGAAATGTCTTGTGTATCCTAAATTTTGTTGCTATCATGATTTTCTTTTTCTATTAATTCTCTAATTGGTTATTATTGATCTGTAGGAAATCTCTAGTTTTTTAAAAGTGAATCTTGAATTCAGCAATCTTGCTAACCCTCTTACTAGTTTAATGAATTTGTCTATTTATTTATCTTGGATTTTCTGTGTAGACAATTATACAGCCTGCAAATACAGGTAATTTGTCTTTCCAGTTCTTTCTTTTCTTTTTCTGTTTTAGTGAAAAAAATTATTTTTTTAATTTCAGATTAATATAAGGGCACAAACGATCAGGTTACACTGAGTTTGTTAAGAAAAATCTACAAATACAAGAGTTAGGACATACCCCTCCATTGTATCTGTTAGGTGGAGATTTTCTGAGCCCCTTCCCCCTCTCCCCTACCCCTCTTTTAAATTTTTCTTTTCCTTTCTTTTCTCTTCTTTTATTTTCAACAAGGTCTTGCTTTGTTGCCTTTGCTAGAGTGCAGGGGTATAATCATAGCTCACAGCACCTTCAAATTCCTGGGCTCAAGCAATCCTCTTGCTTCAGTGTCCCGAGTAGCTGAGGCTACAGGCACTGCCATGCTCAATTAAGTTTTCTATTTTTTGTAGAGAAGTGGGTCTTCTTATGTTGTTCAGGCTGTTCTCAAATTCCTGACCTCAAACAATCCTCCCACCTTAGCTTCCCAAAGTGTCAGGATTACGGGAATGAGCCACTGTATCCAGCCTTACTTCTTTATATTATAGATTGAACCATATAAATTTCTGATGTTGAGCAATTGATGACCTAAAAAAATAAAGGCAACTTCGTATGGCTTAACCTAGCACATTGCTCAGGACAGTGGTTTTCAACCTATGGGTCTTGACCCCTTTGGGGGGTCAAATGACCCTTTCACAGGGGTCACCTAAGATCATCTTGCATGTCAGATATTTACCTTACAATTTGTAACAGTAGCAAAATTTCAGTTATGAAGTAGCAGCAAAAATAATTTTTTGGTTGGGGGTCATCACAACTTGAGGAACTGTATTAAAGAGTTGCAGCCTTAGGAAGGTTGAGAACCACTGGCTTAGGACCTCAGTGCTACATTAGATGAAGCAGTGATAGAAGGTATCCTTGTCTAAGTCCTGAAGTATAATAATTGCTATCACTAAAGGAAGCTAGTTTGCTAATAGTTTGCATTGAACGAGTATTAAATTTGCAAAGGTAGTATATTTCATTAGCAAATTATCTGATGTTGACTCACCCTTATATTGTGGGAATAAAACCTACTTTGTCATGTTGCATTTTTGTGTTTGTGTGCATACATTGCTATATTTGATTTGGCATTATTTTATTTAGAATTTTGGAATCTATGTTCATAATAACTAATAATAACTAACACATAGGTTTTCTATGTTCTGGACACGCTTAAGTCACTTTCCGTGAATTATTTTGTTTTATCCTAGAAGGCTTATTGTGAAGGTTTTGTTTCCCCTTTATATATGAGGGAATTAAGTCACAGAGAAATCAAATTACTTTCCTAAGGTCACAGGGAAAACAAGTAGCAGTCCCTGACTATAAATCCAGATTGCCTGACTCAAAAGGCCACATAGTAACCTACTCCATGCTGTCCCCATAGGACAGACCCATCAATTCAGATTGGTCTATATATAGCACACTTTTTTTCACACGTCCTTGTTTCAGTTTGGTACCAAGATTATACTATCCTTAATAAATAATTGGATTGCTTTTCCTCTCTTTCTTTTATTTTAAAAAGTATTTGTCAAAATTCTATAGAAACTTATTTCATTTGGAGTGAATTCACTGATTATTTTACTGGCTAACTTCCTTAGCCTTGTTGCTTCATGTTTTTAAATCTTAGTTTGTAGGCTCAGTTTCCTTTTTTTTTGAGGCAAGATCTAAATCTGTTGCCCTAGACTAGAGTGCATTGGCAACTGAAACCTCCAACTCCTGGACTCAAGAGATACTCCCACCTTAGCCTCCCAAAATTCTGGGATTGCAGCTGTGAGCTACCATAGTAGGCTGTGAAATATCTCTTTATCTAGGTTTGTCTGAGGCATCCTCAAGACTAGATGTAAGTCATACATCTTTGGCAGGAATATCACCAAAGGGATTCTGTGTTCTTTTTTTTTTTTTTTTGCAGTTTTTGGCCCAGTCTAGGTTTGAACCTGCCAACTCCGGCATATGGGGCTGGCACCATACTCCTTTGAACCACAGGCACCACCCTGATTCTATGTTCTTATTGTATCCTATCAGGCCATACACAATTTTAATTTGCCCCATGTCTGGTAAGGTTAATTTTGACCACTTGATTAAGCTGGTATGCTGATTTCCTACTAATTACTGCTATGGCAAATTACTATAAACTATAGCTTAAAACAATTTAAATATATATATTTTTCTTTTACAGTCTGGAGTTCAAAATCTAAAATTGGTCTTTAGGGTGCTAAAATCAAGGCATTGGCAAGGCTGTTTCTTTGGAGGTTCTAGAAAATAATTTATTCCTTGTCTAGTCCACTTCTAGAAGCTACCTGGGCTGTAGCTATATTGCTCCATCTCTCCTTCCATCTTCACATTCATTCATTCTCCCTCTCTGACCTCTTGCTCCCTCTGATGGGGACCCCTGTGACCACACTGGGCCCACCCACATAACTTAAAATCCATCCAAAAATCTTTAAGTTAATCACACCTACAAAATCCCTTTTACTATGTAAAGCAACTTTCCCAAGTTCTGAGATTAGGACATGGACATCTTTGGGGGGCATTACTCAATCTGTCACAGGTTGTATCTGCCACAAGGTTTCTCCTCTATAAAGTAAACTCTTTTCTCCCTTATAAGTGTTTTATGGGGAGGTCCTTTGAAACTAGGTAACTATCTCATTTCTCAACAAACATCCAAACATTTATTTACTTCAGTTTAGGCTCATAGTTCTTATTTTATTTAATAAGTTATAATTCATGACTATTATTATTTTCATGCTCAAGTTGCCTCAGATTGGATCAGTGAAGTCCCTTTAAGGTAGCTTCTGTGGCGGCTCCCATAGCTCAGTGGGTAGGGTGCCAGCCACATACACCCAGGCTGGGGGGTTCCAACCCGGCCCAGGGCAGCTAAACAGCAATGACAACTGCAACAAAAAAATAGCTGGGCATTGTGATAGGCGCCTGTAGTCCCAGCTACTTGCGAGGCTGAGGCAAGAGAATCATTTAAGCCCAAGAGTTTGAGGTTGCTGTGAACTGTGATAACGCCACGGCACTCTACTGAGGGTGACATAGTGAGACCTTTCTCAAAAAAAAAAAAAAGTAGCCTCTGTGTCCTGTTGACACCTCCCATCATTCTCAGAGCACTTCCTTTACTCTGTGGCACAAGTGAAGGCTGCTTTGAACAGATATTATATGTTCTCCCTCCCTCTTTTTCTTCCTACCCTTTCATCTTTGTTTACCTAGCTCTTACAGTTTTATAGTTGTCTCCCGAATTTACGGCAGTGATTTTCAACCGGTGTGCCATGAGAGGATCTTGGGTGTGCCACAAAAAGCTTTAAAGATCATTAATTAAATTATTTTCAAAGGAAGTTCAAAGCACAGTTTGGATCAACATAGTTTAAGTGTGCTGTGGAAGTTTAACTATAGGTTCAAATGTGCCATGAGATTAAAAAAGGCTGAAAAGCACTGTTTTACAGCATGTTGAAGCACCTATCCCGTATCATATTGGAACTAAGACATCCTGTCAAGCTAAGGCTACAGACCACACATCGGCAGCAGGTTCCCTGCCCTCTGCATCCTTTCAAGGATTGGGTACACCCAAACTATCAGCTTATAGCCAAGAGTCTTTTGCCCCAAAGGATTTGCCAGTGTTTTTAGCTTCCAAAGCCCAACAGGCTCCAGGCTTTGCATTTCTTTTCTGGTTTTGATTCATGGAGATGATGATCTCATTTTTCAGCCTGGCTATACCTTTTTATTCACTTTATACATTTCACTTATTATTGTTGCGGTTTGGAGAAGAGAGGATGCTCTCAAGCCTAATTTCTCCAAACCAACTTAAAGGGGGAGGCAGCTGCATTACAATAGTGTTGGGTTCTTTTCTTTTTTAAAGACCATATGTCAACAAGTTAGATTATAGCAAAAAAAGACGTTGGAAGAAGCAATAGGAAAGCAAGACTGAAAGTCCTGGAGAGAAGGTGGCAAAGTTGCCTTTTTTAGGTGATCATTCCCCCAGAACCTGCCCTTCCGGCTTTGCTCCTGAGTTGTTAGATTTGCCTGCTGGGGCCCCCACAGGGGAGGATGTGGGGCTGGAATGAGAGGGAGAAGGAGTGTATGGATTACAGGAAGCTGTCAGAGGTCCTTTTGGAACCCTAAAAGAGGAGGTAAGTGGGGGCGGGGTAGGGTTTCCCTGGTGCTGACAACTGTCCTGTGATATCTCCCAATCCCCAAAGCTATGGTACTGAGTCCAAAACTTGGTGAGGACCACCTGGCCTGCGCTCTTGAGTTAGCAGAGCCGTCTCTGGTCAGGCCCAAAGAGGAAGACACCGCCGAGCCCCTCTGGCCCATCCCCTCCCCTTAACTCTGCTCCCTTCCTCGGTCCCCAGGCTGGGTGAAGGGACCCTGAGCGGTTTCACCTTCCCAAATTCCACCCGGAAAATGTGAGCAGATAGCAGCGCCCCCTCCCATTGGCTCACTCCTGGCAGCGTCCTTTCAGTCAACCCGTGGTATGAACTCAAGATCATTTTTCCAAAGCCTCCCCCCCTTCCACCAGTCCTGAGTTTGCGGTGACAACAAAGCCCCGGGATTCCCCACCAGAGCACATCCACTTCCCTGAACAGCAGAGGCAGCCTGCACTGGCCTCTGCCCGCCTCGAGCGAGGCCTCAGTCTCCCCGGCTGTACAAAGGGTGCAGGCGCTGTCCTGCCCGACTCCCTTGGAAGACGGTTGGGAGGCCTGAGCAGGTCGGGAGGTACCGAGCCCAGCCCGGTGCCGACGACCCACGCTCCTCGGATCGGAACAGGGGGCGGGGCTCACAGCTGCTGCCCACGCGGGGCTCAGCGCTGCTCGGCGGGCTCTCCGCGGGGTCCTAGTGACCGCCGCCAGCGCTCGGTCAGACCTTGGGGGACCCGGACGAACTGTCAGTGCCTGCTCGGGACTCTGCAGCGACCCGCGATTAGACCCCCGAGCTGGCGGCTGCCACCACGCCCCCGCCCGCCATGAGGAGCGCGCACTCCCTGATCCTGCTCTCCTTGGTCGCCCTCTGCGGACGCGGTGAGCTCTGTTCCGGGACGAAGGAGGGGCGCGTGGGTTGGGTTGGGCTGGGCAGGACTGGCCACAGGTGGGAGGAAAGCGGGGGTACCCTGCGCCCGGGCGAGTGGCCCGAGGTTGTCCCTGTCGGCCGGGGGCGTGGGTGGGGCAGCGGGGAAGGGCCGGGAGTGGGTCTGCGGGTTTGCAGTGGGAGCCGCCGTGGGGGCCGGGGCCACGCTCCGTGGCGAGCGTCTTTGGGCTGGGGCGGCTGGCTGTAGGGCACTGGCCCTGCAGGCAGCCACTGTCATCCCCAGCGCAAGAAAGGCTAGGGGTGCACGGACTCCCGGGACAGACCCGGACAGACAGGGCCGAGGCTCCTTCGTTGAGACTTTTTTTTTGAGACAGAGTCTCACTCAGTCGAGTGGCGTTATAGCTCACAGCAACCTCAATTCTTGGACTCAGGTGATCCTCTTGTCTCAGCCTCCCAAATAGCTGAGACTGCAGGCACCTGCCACACGCCTGGCTATTTTTAGAGACGGAGGTCTTGCTCTTGCTCAGTCTGGTCTCGAACTCCTGAGCTCAGGCAACCCACCCGCCTCAGCCTCCCAGAGTGCTAGGAAAATCGGCGTGAGCCACCACGCTCGCCACCGGCGTGACTTTTGTGAAAGAGTGAGCACAGAGCAGCCAGCAACCTAGGCCTTATAGGCACCCGAGAGTGAGTCTGCTGCTCGGCCTCAGGGAAGTCTCCTCCAACACAAGTATTGTAGAGATGGGCAACTTAGCCCAGAGGAAGAAGGGCTTGCCCAAATCACCAGCCCTGGTTTGTTTTGCACTTTGGGAGTGGCTCTTCATAAAACACATTTTATGGCACTGGTCACCCAGCCCCTGAGGGTTGAGGGCTGGGCTGGTGAAGTGGAGCCTGCTACTCAAGAAGGTGGGGTCTCTAATCTGCTGCTTAATGCCTTCCAGTTCTGGAAGGTGGGGTCTCTAATCAGCCCTTCTTCAGGCAGAGTTCAGACGTGGAGAGGATTGCCTTCTTGTAGCCTCAGTTTCCCCACCTGAGTTCCAAGGGCTCTTTCAGCTCCTATGCTCTGACCCAAGTTTTTCTTCCATGCCCCAGTTGTCCTAGAGGACCACGATTCCTTCTTCATTGGACAGAAACCCACCAAAGAGGATGCAGGCTGTAGGAGTGGAGGCATAAAAGTTCCTCCAGGGAAGTGGAGCTTTCATCCGAGATGGGGCCCACACACAGTATGTGTGTCATGGCTCTGCTACTACCTGCTGGGTGACCCTGTGCCACTCTTTGCCCACTCTGAGCCTCAGTTTCCCCATCTGGTCTATGGAGATGATATGCCCTCCCTGTATACATGGGGACTCAGATGCGTGTGTGTGTGCCACGTGCAGTGATTCTTAGGTGTGATCTTGGGGCAACATGCATCAGAACACCCTGCCCTAGGCTCACAGAATCAATATCTGAAAATGGAACCTAGGAATCTGCATTTATGCAAGTGTCCTGGTGAGTTATGCACACGACTGGAGAAATGTTAACCTTTTACGTTCTTTATAAAAGATAAAATCTCAACTTTAAAAAAAGTCCATAGCTTCCTTTTAATGAACACAAATCTTGTGTTCCTTTCCTCAAAGACACATCCCCAGTTGAAAATTTCTCTGGATTTCCCGATGCCCACTTGCCAATAAGATTCTGTTAACCATTATTTTCTGTATTCCAAAACAATAGGTATATCTTCAATATAGATTTTTTAGATTAAATATTTTTTTTCAGATTAGACACACTTACACAGTTTAGAATTCTAGCTATAGTTTCCTCTCAGATTGTTAACCTCTTTTTTGTAGAGGAGCAGTTTTTCCAGGAAAGGTTTCTGAAGCCAAGACCTTGGACAGAGGCTGGTGGGCCCACGCCTCATCAGAATCCTTGGATCATGGCTGACCCCTAGTGGCGGCCTCGCTGTTTAACTCTGACGGCCCATGGGCTGGGATGTGACCCCTCCCCCCTACTGTATCCCAGAAGCTTCTACCCATCCTGAACTGCGCCTGTCAGCAAGGGATGAAAGGCCAGTCCCTTGTCTTTTGAGCCCGGCAGAACTGGAAGGCATTAAGCAGCAGATTGGATAAGCTTCAGCATGGTGCTGAGCTGGGCTTCTCCCACCCGCTTCATGTGGGCCGAGGGAGAGCATCCCAAACGCAGCAGCTCTGCGCTCATTCTTGCCCTTCACCCCCACCCCTGCCCCATACTCACAAGTACAAACACAGGCATAGTCACAGGCACACACTTGCTTTGGACAACACCAATTTTGGCCTCTGCAGGGACAGAATCCTTACGGGGGAGCAAACAAGGCCCTAAAGAAGGTCAGGGGAGGGCTTCTGTCTGAAACAGGCTCCTATACCTGGCTCTACTCCTGACTTACTGGGGTCCTTGAAAAAGTTCCTTCCCTTCATCGGTCTCAGTCGTTTTCCCCATTGAGAAACAGAGTGTTGGGCTGAATGATCTAAGAGCTGGGAACCTCTAGCTCTGGAGCCCATACCTGGTCCTCGACGTGGGGGAGAGTCCCTCAGGCTCAGCTGAATGCCTGAGAAGCAGGACAGGCCCAAAGGTGAGCAATCTGAACACCTCAGGTGGGCTCAGAGCTGGAATACTTGCCCACATAGACTACAGAGCAGCCCTGGACTCTTGGGGTCCAAGACTGGCCTCCTGGGACTTCAGAGATGTGGGATCCAGCCTCTCTCAGTATGGCTGGGTTGGGGCTGGGAGCTGCAGACTCTGATCACAGAGCCACCGCAGACTTGCCAGATGGGCTTGAGCAAGAGATACCCTTCTCTATGAAATGAGGGGTCAGTCCCAATAGAAATAGTAACGATGGGCTGTGGGAGGGACCCAATTATAGCCTGGGGCTATGGTCTGGCTTCCAGGGTATGCAAGCAGCTGGCCTCAGGAAAGGGGTCCAGGGCATGCGAAGCAGGGCTCAGAATCTAGGCCAAGCATCCATAGGACCCTCCCTCTGAAGAGCCTGGGGCAGTCTGGGGGAGGGACAGCAGGCAGCAGGTGCACTGTGAGCATCTTTAACAAGGCACTAAATATTGCATCTGCTCCAGATAGGCAGCGAGTTGGAAAGTTCATGGTGTAGGCAGGGTGGCGGCTGCTCCCCACAGCTGTACGACCAGCCCAGCACCCACTGGAGAGTCCACCTCAGTCTTGCTCAGTCGAGTATCCCTACTCCAGGCCCTCCAGCCCCACCCAAAGAGGAAGGGGCTTGGTAAGACTCCCTGAAATGGCTCTTGCCAGACAAGGCATTCCCACTTCTGAGCCTGTTGAGCCCCCGCCAGCATCCCCACCTAAAATATGCTCTGTGAGGACAGCAGAGCATACAAGTTCAAGTCCCTGAACCTCACCTTCACTCCTAGACATGTGAGTGAGCTGAGACAAAAACCCAAATACTACTCAGCAAGAGACCCAGGATGTGAAGCGGGGCAGATCTCGGCTGCAGGAGCTGTATTACAGCTGGGTCTTGAATATGCCTCTGAGACAAAACCCCTCCTTTAAGCTCCAGACCAGGAGTCAACTGCCAGCTGGACCCCCCTCATTTGGTGTCTTAGAGGTCCTCTGTAGGTCTAAGTTTGAGCCCCGAAAATCCCTTATTTCAGTGCTGTTTCCGCTTACAGAAAGCGCCACCTCACACCCAGTTCTGCACACAGCACTCGTGTAGGTGACGATGTCACTGTGAGCTCTCTGGTGGCAAGGACTGTTTCTGATACTCTGCTTGCCATTATCCCAAGCACATAGCACAGTGCCTGATACAAGATAGACACTCAGATATCAGATGGTTGGAGGGCTGGGGGAAATACTGACAGAAATGTCCAAAAATCAAGAAGTGAGATGGTGAAGGCCATGTGGGAAAGGCAGGCTGTCAGGGATGAATGACCTGCATGTAGAGACAGGTGGGGGGAAATCAGGTGGAGAAACATGAGCCAGTGCCCAGGCAAAAGGCCTTGAAGGATAGGCAAGGGCCCTAGTCCCGTTTTTTACAAAAAGACCACTGTGGCATTGCATAGTACGTGGACAACAGGGCCAGAAAGGAGGTGTGAGACCAGCAGGGAGGCTACGTGATTGCCCAGGGGTGGTGAGCTGGGGCCACGGCTGTAGCAGTGAAGCTGAGAGGACAGACTGAGGAACTTGGGCAGCAAAACAGACAGGACTGGGTGGCCACTTGGATGAGCCAAGGGAGGGGTCAGGAAGAGATGTCCATTTGGGAACTAGATGTTTAAAGTGTAGGATGCCATTCATTGCTGGAAGGAACAGGAAAAAGAGGTGTGATGTTGGGGGGCAGAGCTGAGCTCTGTCTTGAAGTTATTTAATTTGAACCCCCAAGAAGAAGCAGGCCCGCCGGCACCTTCACTGCTTCAGCCCAGCACCCCTCTGCTCTCTGACCCTCTGAGCTCTCCTCCTCATTGCCATCAGCTGCAGGCCGGGCCAGCTGGGAGAGGGCCCAGCAGGCCTGACTGTGTGTTTTCACAGGGCAGTGCCGCATGGCCAACGCTGAGGAGAAGCTGATGGACGACCTTCTGAACAAAACCCGTTACAACAACCTGATCCGCCCAGCCACCAGTTCCGCGCAGCTCATCTCCATCCACCTGGAGCTCTCCCTGGCCCAGCTCATCAGCGTGGTAGGTGCACAGGGCTGCTGGGACTGAGGCTTAGGCAGAGAAGCAAGCTGGGTTTTCAGTGCTTCTGCCAGGGCCTGGGGGAAGGGGTGGCCGTTCAGTGTGCAGAGCTGGGAGTTGGGCACCTTGAGTTTTACTTCTGGAATTGCCCAGATTTCTGGGTAAGGTCCCAGATTGTTCATGTGATCTTTTTTCATATCCACAAATTAAGAAATTTGCCTAAACTTTGAAGATCCTGATCCTGCCTCTAAATTATGATTCTTTCATTCCAAAAACAGTATCTGTGCACAAGAAAGCATGTGCTGTTCTTGCTTCCTGGGATGTCCTACTCACTTTATGCATCCTAGTTCCACAGTTTGCAGCTACCTGCAAATACATGATCTCGGTATCAATTAAAATGCCTTGGCCTCATGTAATAGAACAGCCACCAAAGAGTGGCTAAAATACTAGGACATGTATTATATCATATAACAAACAAACAGGCCAACAATTTCATGGTTGGTTAATTCATTCAAGAGTGTCAGGACTCTTGGTCATTGCCAATGTTATAAGACTCTAGATTGCTCTTGTTTTATCCTTGTGGTCACAAGATGTTGGCCATAGCTCCAAACATAAAATCTCCACATGACAACATGGCAGGAAGTGGCAAATCCTTTTGGGGGTTCCTTTTTGAGTATAAGGAACACTTTCCCAGACTTGCCCTCTCAGGCAGCCCCTTGTGTCTCATTGGCCAGATATATAGCTCATGCCAAGTCTTACCTAGTGATTGGCCAAAGGAATGAAATTACTGTCGTTGGCTTAGACTTATCAATACATGGCAAGGCGGCCAGAGGAGGGCTCACAAGTGCCTTGGGTATCCAATATTTAATGAAATCATGGTTTTGTCAACAAAGAAGAAAGGAGGGTGGGAGCAAGATGACCACTATGTACACAGCCAGTGGGACTGCCACAGACTCTGCTTGGCTGGGTCTCCAACGCAACTCTAAGCTGCACATCTTTATCCTCACAGCCCCACCATACTGTCTCCCCAGCCTGCTCAACAGATGACCTTGCATAGCTCCTGTTTGCTGGGGGAAATAAGAACCAGGTGGGGGGTATTGACTGGGACAGAAGCCCAGGTGTAGAAGCAGTGCCAGAGGCAGGTGGGTGAGAATGGTTGTTGTAGGAAGATAAAGGAGGAATGGATTGCAGCATTCAGGAGGCTGTGGGGCAGGGGTGGGTGGTGCTGAGGTAGACTGAGGTGCCAGGGAATTCCCTTCTCCCCTCTGCTATCTCTGAATTCGGGGCATCTGAGGGAACCATGGCCCATTGAGCCCTGTCCCTAGAAGCAGCTCTGGGGGCATTGTTCACAGGGGAGAGTTGCAGGGCACTGTGTCCAGTGACTGGGGAGGGAGGTGACCAAGGGAACTGAACTTCCTCTGGTCAAGTGATGGTCTTCTTAATCCCCAGCCCCTCTCTCCAGCACAACTGGCCCCAACAAATCTATTTCTCAAATCCTCAAAGAGGCTTTGGCCAAATCAGTGGCTGGCTCCCTCCTCTACGAGGAAGCACAGCCCACGACTGGGGAGGACTGTGGAGCTTTGTACTCTTTGTCCCTCTCCCTCCGCAGACAGGCCCAGGTGGGCTGGAAGGAATAAGGGCTTTCAGCCAGGTCTCACCCAGGCTGGTGTCTGAGCATTATTGTCCAGCCAAGGGCTTCTTGCTTAATGACCTGAGCCCAGCTGCTGCCATGCAGCTGCCACCCCTGGTGAGGGCAGCTCTGCTGTGCTTCCAGGCTCTGCTGCCCCTGCCAGATCTGCTTTGTGGGTCCTATGGGGTGATAGAGGCTACCAGAAGGAGGAGGGGATACAACCACCAGCCCCACCCCTGAAAATACCACTGTAAACTGTCAAATTCCCAGAAGCTTGTGCATAGAGTAAATATTAATGTTAGGTTTTGGTGGAGAGGGTTCCTTTTATTCTTCAAGGTTTGTTTTTTGAGCAGGGTGGGTTATAGATACAACCAGTTTAAAGATGGAAATTTCTAGCCAGGTTCAGTGGCACCCACATGTGAGATGTCATCTCTAAAACAAAACAAAAAAAGTTTTATAAATCAAGATTTCTAGAGAGCAGGCAGAGATTTAGTGTGGAATAGGACAGTGGGCTTTTGAAGCAGCTCTTTTGGGGAGGCAGGAGTCCTACCCCAGTGTCCTCAGATATGCAGCTTCCAGGAGTGAAGGGAGTGTGGGGGTACTAAGGTGTACATGAACTTTCTGGATAATGTAAATGGTCTGTATTTTCAAAGGAGGTGGGTTGCATGGGTAATATAATTGTTAAAACTGACCAACTATACACTCAAAAGTTGTGTGTTTCAATGTGCATAAATTATATCTCAACTTAAAAAAAAAATTTTAGGGCGGTGCCTGTGGCTCAAAGGAGTAGAGTGCTGGCCCCATATACCAGAAGTGGCAGGTTCAAACCCAGCCCCAGCCAAAAACTGCGGAAAAAAAAATTTTTTTTTAAGACAGCTGAAGGTTTTCAACTTTCAGCAATGGCAGAGTAGCTTATTGCAGCTAACCTCTCCACAAGAACAATTAGAAAAGCTGGGAAAAAGAAAATCTGTTAACCAGGACTTGAGTGGCCAGTGTCCAAGAGGTGACCTTGATACCACCACCCCCCCATTTGATGACTGGTATATGCCAAGAAGCTAAAAAACTGAGCACTAAGAAGCTGGGAAGCCTAGCTAAATGTTTAGCACTCTCACAGGGCTGAAATGACACAATGGGAGTTTGGGTCCCGCTAAGGAAATGAGACCTTGGTGGGGACCCTAGAAGGGTCAGCCTCACAAAAACGAAAACTTGCTCTGAACCAGCTCAGTCTCAGACTGCGTTAAGGTAATCTGCTCCATACTCTAACCACCTGCCATAAAGCCAAAGTCAGTTCTTAAAGTCAGAACGATCAAATCAGATAAAAAATTCACTAGGCACGCCATAAGACAAGACAATGAGAAAAGATCAAGAGGAAAATGATAACAGAAACAGACACACAGATCATCTAGATATTAAAGTCCTCAGACATAGACTTTAAAATAACAGCCATTAGGGGTGACACTTGTGGCTCAAAGGAGTAGGGCACCAGTCCCATATGCCAGAGGTGGCAGGTTCAAACCTATCCCTGGCCAAAAACTGCAAAAAAAAAAAAAAGAAAGAAAAGAAAAAGTCATTAACATAGTAAATTTTATGTTAAGTGTGCTTTACCACAATTTAAAATAAATAAATGTTCTTTAAGAAAAATAAATAATGTTAATATGTTCAGGAAAATTACAATGATTCAGAATTTCTCCAGAGAACTAGTGTGTGTGTGTGTGTGTGTGTGTGTGTGTATTTCAAAGTAAAAACATGTAACATCTTTAAAGCTTATTGGAAAAAATTCATTGGATATATTTAATAGTAATTGGTCATAGCAGAAGAGATGAGTAGTTAACTACAAAAGAGGTTAATAGCAAACATCTAAACAAACCACAGAAAGAAAAAAAAGGATGAAAAATACAGAAAAGATAATATGGTGTATGATTTTTTTTTTGAGAAAAGGTTTGACATGTGTATTCAGAATTCCAAAAGGAAGATAATAAGATGGAAGCAATATTTGAAGTGATATTGGTGGAGAACTTTCCAAAGCTGACCAAGGATATTAAGCCACAGATTCAAGAGACTATATGAACCCTGTGAGTAATAAACACAAAGAAAAGCAAACTCAAGTACATCATACTCAAACTCTGACAGCCAAAGACTAAGAGGCAATCTTAAGAGCATCCAGAAAAAAGTTGGAAAATAAAAACAAAACCCCAAGAGCAATAGCAAGACTAACAGCCAAAAAATGGGGGAAAGCCAGAAAATAGAATGCCATTTTTTAAAGTACTATAGAAAAAAAAAAAAACAGGCAAACCTAGAATTAGACAAGGGTTTTGGAGCTACCTTTTAAAAATGAAGGTGAAATAAAGATTTTTTTTTAATTCTCTGTTTTTCAAAATAGAGAATTTAATGCCAGGAGATCCAGTAAATGAAATACTAAAGGATGTTTCGTTGAAAGAAAGTGATCCCAGATGGAAACACAGATATGTAAGAAAGAATGAAGCACAACAGAAAAGATAAATATATGGATGATTTTACACTTATTGACACTATCAAACAATAAAAATATCTTGCAGAACTATATGTAGAACTAAACACATGATAATAGTAGCCCAAAAGTCAAGAGAGGGCAGATGGAGTTAAAATGTTCTAAAGTCCCTGTCTTGCTTTAGAACTGCTAAAAGTAATAATTTATAGTAGAGTCTAAAAAGTTGAGTATGTATATCGTAGCCTTGAGGGTACCTATTAAAATAAGAATCACATTAATATGGGGAGAAATGGAATAATAATTAATCTTTAAATATCATGAAAAGAAAGAAAAGGAACAAATAGAAAATAGATGGTAGGTTTAAACGCAAATAGTTGAGCAACTACATTAAATGTAAATGACCTAAATACTCTAATCAAAACAAGAAAATTGGCATGTATTCTTCTTCCCTACCTCCACCTCTTATTCTACCTCCAAATATCCTGGAATGTGGATGTTATGATCGGGGCTCTAGCAGTCATCTTGGACTGTGGAGATGAGGGCCACATGCCAGATATGATAGAAAACAAAGCTGTTGGCTCGCTGCCTATTTCTCAGTGGTTAGGGCACTGGCCACATATACCAAGGCAGGCAGGTTCAAACCCAGGCCTGCTAAACAATAATGACAACTGCAAAACAAACAAAAAACAGCCGGGCTTTGTGGCAGTTGCCTGTAGTCTCAGTTACCTGAGAGGCTGAGGCAAGAGAATTGCTGAAGCCCAAGAGTTAAAGGTTGCTGTAAGTGTGACACCACAGCACTCTACTGAGGGCAACATAGTGAGACTGTCTCAAAAAAAAAACCTAAAGCTGGAAGGAATCTGGATACCCAAGAACTAAGTAGAGCAGAGCCACTGTATAGATCCAAACTGTTATATGAGAAGGATATAAACTTCTACTTTATTTAAGCCAAGCCTGTGCTACTGTGCCTTTCTATTATTGGTGACCCAACTTTATCTTACTGACATGCTTACCCAGTTGAGAGTTCAAGAAAGATTCCCAGAGGAAATCACCTTGACTCTCAAGGTGATATTAGGATGCTGGAAGTTATCTTGATAAAGAGGAGGCAGAAAAATAGTACAGAGTGAAAGCATGAAGCACATTCAAAGAAGTAAAGCAAGCCAGTGGGCATGGTGCATAGAATAAAGGTGCACAGGGAGGTGAAAAGAGGCTTGGAAAGTTGACAAGACCCTGTAGACCCTGTGAAAGAGTTAGATTTTTATTCTGTATGTGAAGGAAGCCAAGGATAAGATTGAGGGGGGAAATGGCAGGAATTTTGGAAAGTTCATTCTGGCTGCAGAGGAAGAATAGGTGTGTGTGTGAGTGTGTGTGTGTATTGTGGTTGTGTGCAGAACAGACATACATCAGACTTCTTTGGAGGTCTGTGTCCCAATGGAGGCCCGTTCACTATCTATAGCAAAAGTATTCTGCTTTATAAGGTTTCTTACTATGTAAGCCTGTCTGTCTCTTCTCAATAAGCTTTCTTTCATGCTTATAAAATAAAAAAACAAAGAATGGTCGTATATCAGTGTGGAGATCTTTAGTGGTCTGGGTGAGAGATGCATGATGGTAGCCTGGATTATTATAAGATTAATGTATTCATTAAAAAAATACTTACTGAGTATCCGACACCTCCCAGGTATGCTTCTAGGTGTCTTCTTTCCTCTAGTGTGAAGTAGCAGACAAGACACAAGTAAATAAATAGGGACCCAGGGTGATAAGTGCTATGAAGAAAAATAAGTCGGGGTAAGAGAAAGAGAGAAAGAGACTGGGGTGCTAGTTTTTGCAGGAAGGTTGAAGAAGACATCTCGGACCAGGTGACATTTCTGATACCTGAAGAAAGGGAGGAAGTCGTCTGGGTGGATTTCTAGGAAAAGGGAGCAGTGTGTGCAAAGGCAGGAGCGAAGAGCGTTAGCAGGATTGGGAGGAGCAAATGGCAGAGCCCTGGGACATGAGGTTACAGAACTAACGAGGAGGGGTGGGCAGGGGATCACTGGGACCTGGAGACCCTGGGCGGGACTTTGACTCTGGATGAGACAGGGAAGTGGTAGAGGTTTGGTCAGAGCAACATACTCTAAGGGGCTGAGGTTTTAAAAGGATTCCCCTGGAACAGACTAAAGGCAGGCTGGGGCAGAGCAGGAAGAGCAGTTAGGGTGCTACTAGCCATCCAGGTGACAGGTGATGGTGGCAGGAGAGGTGGAGAGAAGCAGACAAACTTGAGATGCATGTGGGAGATAAAAGCTATTGGACTTCACTGATGGGTCCAAGAGCAGGGTGTCAGCTCAGCTCTCTGGTTTCTGGGTTGTGTAGCTTGGGGGCTCAGAGTGCCAAGCACCAAGACAGCAGTGCCAGAAAAGGTGTGGGAGATCATGGGCTTTGTCTTGGACGTGGTGGGGGAGAAATACCTTCAAGGCAGCCAATAGATGCTGGAGAGGCAGTTGATCGCATGGGCCTGGAACTCAGAGTCTTTTGCATGATAAAGCAAGTTCCTTAATGCAAGGGCTCCTCCTTCCCTGTGAACTGATTGCTCCTTTCCCTCCTCAGAATGAAAGAGAACAGATCATGACCACCAACGTCTGGCTGAAACAGGTAAGTACCCTGCAGGGCCAGAAGATGTTCCCTCCAGGGCTGTCCTTTGGTGGCAGTGGACCTACAAGTGACAGGGCCTTGCCTGTCTGTTCAGCAATGGACCGACTACCGCCTGGCCTGGAATAGCTCTCGCTATGAGGGTGTGAAAATCCTGAGGATCCCTGCGAAACGCATCTGGTTGCCCGACATCGTGCTTTACAACAAGTGAGTGGCAAGGGTTGGCCAAGGCCTGGTGACAGCCAGGCCAGGGAAGCAGGCCCAGCCCCTAGGGCTCATCCAGGCCTGAGTCCAACCCTGGGCCCCATCTGTGCTTCACACAGACTTAAAGCTACCAAGCTGGAAGAAGAAGAGAGATGAGCAGAGCCAATGCCCTCAGTTACCGATGGGGTGTCACCTCCACCCGGGGCCCTTTCTGTCCTCCACACTGTCTTTCTGAGCCTCGGTTGCTGTGTTGGTATTGGCTGTTGTAGGACTGACTTTCTGTGCATAAATATCTTAGCAGGTGGAAGGAGCTAAAGAGATTCTTCTTGGGTCGTAATTATACCAGCAGTAAGTAGCATGAAATGATTAAGAGTGTGTGGTCCAGGGACACACAGACCTAAGTTCACATCTCAGCTATACTGCTTACTAGTTTTCTGACCTTGAAGAAGTCCCTTTTTAACTACTCTGGGCCTTGACCTTACCATCTGTAAAATGCGGATAATAATTAAACCTACCTCACTGGACTGTGGTAAGGCTTAAAGAGCTGTTCTGTCTGAAGCCTTCAGCGTGCTCCACAGTAGGGCTCTCTCTACCACATAGTTGTCGAGAAAAGCAGGCCCCTTTCAGTGAAGGCATGGGGGGTGGAAAGGGTGGGTGAACAATGGGAAATGACCCCAAAAGGCTCCTTGGTGAGTCCTGAGGACGGGCCAGGCCTTGTCTCTGGGTTTCACAATGTTTTCCATCCCCGACCCCCACCCCAGCGCCGATGGGACCTACGAGGTGTCCGTCTACACAAACGTGATAGTGCACTCCAACGGCAGCATCCAGTGGCTGCCCCCTGCCATCTACAAGAGCGCCTGCAAGATTGAGGTGAAGCACTTTCCCTTCGACCAGCAGAACTGTACCCTCAAGTTCCGCTCCTGGACCTATGACCACACAGAGATCGACATGGTCCTCATATCACCCACGGCCAGCATAGATGACTTTACCCCGAGTGGTGAGTGGGACATAGTGGCCCTCCCCGGGAGAAGGACAGTGAACCCACAGGACCCCAGCTATGTGGACGTGACTTACGACTTCATCATCAAACGCAAGCCCCTCTTCTACACCATCAACCTCATCGTGCCCTGCGTGCTCATCACCTCCCTGGCCATCCTCGTCTTCTACCTGCCGTCCGACTGTGGAGAGAAGATGACGCTGTGCATCTCCGTGCTGCTGGCGCTCACCGTCTTCCTGCTGCTCATCTCCAAGATCGTGCCACCCACCTCCCTCGACGTGCCACTCATCGGCAAGTACCTCATGTTCACCATGGTGCTGGTCACCTTCTCCATCGTCACCAGCGTCTGCGTGCTCAACGTGCACCACCGCTCGCCCAGCACCCACACCATGGCGCCCTGGATCAAGCGCTGCTTTCTACACAAGCTGCCCACCTTCCTCTTCATGAAGCGCCCTGGCCCCGACGGCAGCCTGGAAAGGGCCCCCCAGCCCAGCCAGTCATTCCTGATGAAGACCGAAGCCACTGCCTCTGCCGCCTCTGCCATGGGCCCTGCCCGCCCTTCCAACCTCTACGGGAACTCCACGTACTTTGTGAACTCTGCCTCTGTGGCTCCCAAGTCTCCAGCCAGATCAGAACCTGCTGGGGTCCCCAGGGATTTCCGGCTCAGGTCCTCTGGGAGGTTCCGACAGGATGTGCAGGAAGCATTAGAAGGTGTCAGCTTCATTGCTCAGCACATGAAGAGTGACGATCAAGACCAGAGTGTGAGTCGCTAGCCCAGCCCCTGCCCACCTGCCTGACAGAAAGAGCTTAGATAGTTGACACTGGTTTCCCACTTCCATAGTAAATTCACATGAAACAAGGACTCTCAAACTCGGATAAGAAATCTAGAACTGAAATGAGTTTTATTATACCTTCATGATCGGGGGTGGGGGGAGGAAGGAAGTACCAGCGATCTTTTTTCGTTTGTTTTCGGTTCCTCAAAAGCAGATCTGAGATGGACACTTGGTTGTAGGGGGTTATTTGAAAGGTGATCCCGGAAGATCAGTGAGGAGGGAGGGCAAGTGAGACAGGGAGAGGGTGAAAGCCAGGGTAGGGTATCGGTGAGTAGGATACTGCTGTGGCCTCCAGAGGCCCAGTCCTCTGGCAGACCCTCTGGGATCAAGCCTCAATCATCCCCCTGGAGAGAGGCTGGGCTTACTCACCAGCTCCCATCCCCGATGGGTTGAGGGTAGCTCCCCAACATTGCTCCCCTGTACTTCTGGGTTATGCCAGCTTGCCAGAGCAAGCACCCCTGGTGCTGGAGAAAGCCGTGGGGCTGAGAAGAAAGGAAATGGGAAGCTACCAGTGGGCTGGGAAATGATTCTGCAGCCTTCAGGGAAACCTAATGTGCTAGGGCACAGGGTGGGGATAGGGGGTCTATCCTCCTCATCCTCTTCAGACTTCCAAAATGCTTGCAGGAGTATGGAAATAGCAATTATAATATTATTGCTACCAGGGGAATACATTATCAAATGGGATGACTAGAGTTATAGATTTTTTTAAAAAGAGGTTAAGTTCAGAGAACAAAGCAATGAATGCTGGAGTCTGGGTATCTCAAATGACTCCTTTGAACACAAGTAACACTTCCACGGACAATTTTATAATAACTACTCAGAATGTGCCAGTGTCAGAAATTTTCACACCCATTTCTGTACCAGGCAAGAGAACAAGTTTCTTACTCTTGTGAATATTCTCATGTCAACACCTCATCAGACTTCTTGAACAGGTTTTTACCACATAACGTGGTGTCTCCCCCTATGCAGCTGCTGGAAAAAAAGGGGACCTCTCCTTTCCTGAGATAATCTTTTCACCGGCTGCAATCTCAAGGGAAGCACCAGGATTCCATTAGTTAGCAGGAGAGCAAAGAGCAGGCTGGAAAAGCTTCAGAATTGTACTGTGCAACGGCATGAAGAGAATTGTCAACAAATAGAACATAGGATGTGAGATATTCTTCTATGTAGTTCTCAGACCAGCACCGAGAACGTGGGCGCTTGTTATAAATGCAGAATCTCAGGTCCTACCCGGGACCTGTTAACTCAGGGTCTGCATTTTAACCAGGGCCTCAGGAGATTTCTAGGTTCATTCCAGTTTGAGAAGCACAACTATATAGGACTCAGATTTCACCTTCTGAAAAATGAATTTGATTAGGCTGTTCTTTAGTTTAAAACCATTCAGTAGCTCAGCATCCCCTAATTCATTGGCTCTTAAACATTAATGTGCAACTTGGGGCCCTTCTGGTTAAGTGAGAACCACTTGGGCAACTTTCCAGACTGCAGCTTTGGCGCCACCCATCCTGATAGAGCCAGGATCTCTAGGGGAGAAATCCAGGAGGCTGCATCTTTAGCCAGATCCCTGGGGTTGCATGTGTACATACTAGGTTGAGAAGCACTGGCCTCCTGTACCCCCGACTAAGCCAGCACCCACCCTAAACTCTCTCTTCTAACTGACCTCAGTACCCTCTTGGCCCTCATGGGCCTCCTGCTCTTTCTACCTTAATTAATTACAAGCCTTTTGAGAGAAGGAGCCAGGCCCCACGGTTACAGTAACCACCAGTGTTCATTAAGCTGCAGTCACTTCAGGTGCTCTGCCAGGAGCTAAGGTACATCACTGCTGACTTTGCCAGGAACCCTGTGAAGTGGCTTTTACTAGAACTCTCCATTTTACCATGGGGAAAGGGAGGCCCAGAGAGATTTATTGACTTGCCCCACGTAACACAGCAGACACAGAGCAGAGCCAGGTCCTGCACCTAAATCTGAAGTCCTTGAACTGTCTAGCCCTTCCAGTGCCTTGCCCTGCACTGCACGCTTGGCAGACTTATTGGTTGATTGACTTTCTCACATCTCTTGGAGAAAAGAGGCTTTCTTCCCTTCCAGAGCCTGCCTCCCCTACGATCGTCTATACCATTTCTCATCTTCAGCACTTTCACCCACCCTAGTGATTAGCTGGTCAGTATAAATAGCACAAAAATATAAAAAGAGGGGGTAAAGTGCACACACACACAAAAACACAGAGGAAGGCTGTTTGAAATTAGGACTGTCAAAAAGAAAGCCAAGGTGTGCTCTGCGTGGGGAGCTGTGCTGTGTCTGCTCTCTGTAGGGACAGGTCCAGTTCTGTGTGGTTGGGGGTGAGGGGCTGGCTTGGCAGGATTATCCTGGAGAGTAGACACACACCATTGACAGGGCCCTGATAAACTGGGTCACTGACGTCAACTTGCCTGTTGCTAGCCACATTTCCAGCTCCAGAACCTCTACTGATCTTCAGAGCCTTCTGATTCAGCCCCTCTCTGGGAATATATGCAGTGTGAACCACAGGCCAGAGGCATGAAAACAGCCATGGGGGAGGGAGGCCAGGATGCTGGCCACACGGGCCTTTCTCTGGGCATCTCCCCAGTGCAGAGGAGGCGGGCCCATGTGTGGTGGTGCCTCTGGAAGCCAGCCAGGTCTCTGCCAACCTCATACCCCACAGGTGGGTCTGAGAAGATGCTAGACAGAGACACAGATAATGCAGCAATAGAAGACTGACTCTTAATTACAGGATGCAGACACTGCAGCGAATCGAACACAGCAAATTGAACAACATAATTTCCAGGTGTTCTGCAGTCCCCCTTTACTCCTCTCCCACTGAGCTGTAGGGCCCCAAATTTTCCTTCAGGCAGAACCGGCTCAGGCAGAGAGTTTGGGATAAAGGTGAGAAGAAAGGGCCTTGCAATTCTTGGGGATCATCCCCCTCTATTATATAAACAAGTATTAATGACCTCTTATGTTCCTGATTTTTCCGTATAGCCCATGTTCCCAGCGACCCTGCAATGTGATGTGGGGGACAGGCAGGGGTCCATGAGGAGGACACCCTGCGAGGCACAGAGTTGCCCTGCTGAGAGACCAGCCTTGGACTCAGATCTTGCCACTCCAGTACTTGGTTCCAAGCCCATAGCTTGGGGGTCCCCGGCCAGTTAGTGGAGGCCTGACTTGGGGGAGGGAAGGACTCCAGGGCTTGGCACCCGTGACCAGCCTCTCTGTCTACCTGCAGGTCGTTGAGGACTGGAAGTACGTGGCCATGGTGGTCGACCGGCTGTTCCTGTGGGTATTTGTGTTCGTGTGTGTCTTAGGCACCGTGGGGCTCTTCCTGCCTCCCCTTTTCCAGATCCACACGCCTTCTGAGGGGCCCAAGGCTGCCCAGCATGTCTGAGGGCCCCTGGGTTATGGGATGAGAGGCTGCGAGTGGCCAAGTGGGCTGAGTAATGGCTGATGGGGCCCTAAATAAGTATGTAACCATCACCCGTCAAACCCACCGTACCAGCCACAACTGGGAGCGAAGCAAGGTTGGGGGCCCTGGACTATCCTCTCTGAATGCCTTGGAGAAACCCCAGGAAGCCCCAGCTGGAGGGGGGCTTCAAGCAATTTAATTAGTCCGTCCTCCTTCTCTGCACCAGGCACTGGCCTAAAGATGAGCGTGCTGGTAGCACCTGCTATGTGCTAGGCACGGGCCTTCCTCTCTGCCCATCCCACTCCATGTCTCCCTGTCTAGTCCCTCACACATGTGACGATCCTTCCCAGCTCAGTGCCTTTGCCTCTGCTGTACCTTCCATCCATACCTTCCTACGCGGTGCTTCCCAAACTTTTTCCATGGCTGCATCAGTCGGGACCCTGCTCCCGTCCTTCCCTGCTCCCATGACACCTCCTCCAAGCAGCCTTCCTTAATCACCCTTCCTTCTAAATCCACCTCCCAGGACTGCCTCACCTCACCCCCTTCCTCGAATGTTCCTCCGCACCTGCAGGTCTTATGTGGTGCCATGTTGCCACCCACACCTCAGCCACTGGAGTGTGGGCACCATGAGAGCAGGGGTCTGCACCTTCATGTTGGCTGTGGTGTCCCCAGGGCCTAGGGCAGAGTTTGGCACACTGGAGGCACTCAATAAATGTTTGTGAATGAACAAATGGTTCCTACTGTTATGCCTAGGAGTTCCACAAAGACCACACTGCCAAACAAGCTGAATTCACAGCAGAGTCCCTTTATTGAAGGCGACTGCCTCAGTGTCCCAACATGGGGTTTCTGAGAGCAGCCCTGAGTGCTTAAGGGGTCGGGTTTTCAAGGCTTGGTCTGCATCCTGGTTGGTACGCAGGCTCCCCAGGTGCATTCGAGTAGGTTAGCAAGCCTTGTGCAGAAGCAGAATTTGCAGTTAGTCATATATCTTTGTTTCAGTACTTTCCCTACCTGGTGTTTTTTAAAGGTCAGTCCAGGGACAGTTGGTACCTCCTGGTCCATTTCTCCGGGAGTTAGTCAAACAAGAAGTCAGTAAGTACTTTCCCATCTATCTTGGGAGTGAACCAGGCTTACTCCCTTTTTTTTTTAGAGACAGAGTCTCACTGTGTTGTCCTTGGTAGAGCGCTGGGGCATCACAGCTCACAGCAACCTCCAGCTCACGGGCTTAGGTGATTCACTTGCCTCAGCTTCCTGGGCAGATGGGACTACAGGCGCCCGCCACAATGCCTGGCTATTTTTTGTTGCAGTTTGGCTGGGGTCAGGTTCGAATCCACCACCCTTGGTATATGGGGCCGGCGCCCTACTCACTGAGTCACAGGCACCATCCAGACTTACTCCATTTTGTTGAAGGCTTGCGGCCCAGAAATTTGCCAGCAGTTAACTGGTATTTTTCCACCTTAGTCTACGCCTAACACTACTCCTCCTTCAAGCTCAGGTGCCCCCTCCTCTCAGCAGCCGACGCTGGCCCCCCCCTCCTGAAAGGCAGGGCCAGCTCCTCCATGACTCTCCAACGCCTGTCACATTGTGTTTTTATGTCAGGTCCATGTTCTGGGCTGTCTCCCTCACAGACAGTTTTGCACCTTGCCTCACACTTAGTAGGTACTCAGAATATCTGTGGAATACAGGAGGACTTTTTCAAGAATTTTATTTTAAAATTATTATACAATAAATGGACTTTTAAATATATAATTCTATGAATTTCAACACATGTGATAGATTTTTGTAACCACTCTGGCAATCAGGGTAGGGAGAGATCTGTCACCCAAAGCAGCTCCCTGCTCCATTCCTTCATAGTTTGGCCTCCGTCTACTCCTAGCCCCTAGCAGCCATATAACTTTTCTTCATCACTATAGTACTGTCTTTTCAAGGAGGCTATTTAAATGGAATCATACAATAACTCACCTTCGGGAGAAGACTTCTTTCATTGAGCAGATTCACCCGAGGTTTGGAGAGTATCAGTAATTTGTTCTTTGTATTGCTAAACAGTGCTCTATTGTATAGATAATATTGAAGCACAGTCCGGCTGTTTCCAATTCTGGGCAACTATGAATTAGAGCTGCTATAAATAGTCATGTATAGGACTGTGGGTGAAGAAAAGTTTTCATTTCTCTAGATAAATGCTCAGGCATGTAATTGCTGGCTTATTAATTAAGTGTATGTTTCATTTTTTAAAAAGAAACTGTGTTTTCCGGAGCAGTGGGTACAATGCTGCAATCCCACCAAAGTGGGAGCTGAGTGTTGCTCTGAACCCTTGCCCGCCAGTACTTGGTACTGACAGCATTTTAAAAAAAATTTTAGCTATTCTAGTGGATGTAAAATAGCATATTACCCTGGTTTTAACTTGTATTTCCCTAATGGCTAGTGATTAGCATCTTTTGAGTATCCTCCCATCTGTTTAACTCTTGCCTATTTTAAAAAATTGGGCTTTTGGTTTTCTTACGATTCAGTTTTATAAACTTTATTTAGGAACAGTTTACAAACGATAAAAGCCACCCATTTTAAATAGACAATTCCATGTTTTAGTAAGTTTATCACCATAACCCAGGTCATCTGTGCTTACCATTGAGGTTTGAGGTTTTTTTTCTTTTAACATATATTCTGGATACAAGTCTATTGTCGGATGTGTAATTTGTCATATTTATAAATGAAGGAGTTTTTTTTTTGCCAGAAGATGAGAATATTTTGACTGTGGGCCTGAGAGGTGGGTCCTACAAACTGTCTCCATTTGTTTGGTTTTAACATGAATAAGCAGCACATTCTGGAAATGATAAAGGCAACTCACATTTGCTGAATGACAAGAAGAGAATTGACCACACAAGTCTTTCCCTCTGTGATAAAGGACATCAAGGAAGCCTTCATGAGGTGCCCCCTCCCCAGTCCCTGGTAGGTGGTCAGAGAGGCCAAAGGGCCCCCGGGCTCCCGCTCCTGGTCACTGCACTGTTCGCAGGGTACCCAGAGATACAGATGGGGGGTGGGGATGAGGGAACAGGAGGGCTCTGCAAGGAGCCAGGAGTGGGAAGCCTGCTGCCCTCTCTGCTCAGTTAGAAAAACAAATGAAGCTTCATTTTCAATTTTGCTTTCTTTTTTAATTAAAGGAACATTTCAAACATTTTTTTTTTCTTTTTGGAGAGACAGAGTCTCACTTTATCGCCCTTGGTAGAGTGCCACGGCGTCACACAGCTCACAGCAACCTCCAACTCCTGGGCTTAGGCGATTCTCTTGCCTCAGCCTCCCAAGTAGCTGGGACTACAGGCGCCCGCCACAACGCCCGGCTATTGTTCTGTTTTTGCAGTTCGGCGAGGCCGGGTTTGAACTCGCCACCTTCGGTATATGGGGCCGGCGCCCTACTCGCTGAGCCACAGGCACCGCCCTCAAACATATTTTAAAAGTTGAGAAAATAGAATAACAAACCTCCAAGTACAATCACCGAGCCCCAACTATTATCAATTCAGGGCCAATACTCTTTCAGCAGACTTCAAACCCACCCCAGTCCCCCTAAACAATAAAGACTTAAAAAAAAAAAAAAACAACTGGGGATGGCGCCTGTGGCTCAAAGGAGTAGGGCACCAGCTCCATACGCTGGAGGTGGCGGGTTCAAACCCAGCCCCGACCCAAAACTGCCACAAACAAACAAAAAACTGGTATCACGTCTAAAATATTTAACAATGACTCAAAAGCGTCAGATGCTGAAGGTCTACCTCCTCTCGCGGGTGTTAGAGCCTCTCCCGCAGCAACCGCTTAGTCCAGTGGTCCCAGCCCCCGTGCGGGAGCTGCACACGCCCCGGAAGCCAGGGATAGAGATTCGGCCCCTCTTCTTCCCGGCGGTGACAGTCCCTGCTCCGGCGTGGTCCGGAGGCAGCTGTCTGGAAGGCTGCCCGCGCGCAGAGGAAAGCGCAGCGCACCGGGGGTGGGGAGGGGACCCCGCGCGCAGCCCCTGCCCCTCGGCGCCGGCGCGCCTCCGCGTCCGCCCCGCCCCGCCCCGCCCCGCCCCGCCCACGCCCCAGATCCCGAAGCTTCGCCGCCGGCGCTCGCCGAGCTCCCGCGCGTCCCGGGCGGCTGTGCGGAGGGAGGCGCTTTTGGCCCCGGCCGCGGGTCTGCCCGCCCCGTCCACGCGGGGTCTCCAGCATGGGCGGCCGTCCGCTCTCGCCGCGGCCGCCGCTGCTCCTGCTGCTGCTGCTGTCGCTGCCGCCGCTGCTGTCAGGTACCGGCACAGGCGAGAGGCTGCGGGAGGGACAGGCGCCCGGAGTTGGAGACGCGGGGTCCGAAGGGGCTGCGGGCGAGAGCGCGGTGCGGGGAGGCGGAGGGAAAGGTCGTGGAGGAGCGAGGCCGGGGCGCGGTTGCCGGAGCCTCGGAGCCCGCGTGGACTCGCTGCAGCCGGCAGCGAGTTGGGTGGGACGTGGCTGTCTCACTGGCTCTCATCCCCTTCGGGGAGTCTGTGGCGCCGAAGGGGCTCCGGACTCGGCCTCTCATCCTGGGCCCAGAAGTACGGGCTCGAGTCCCCCTACCCTGCCAGTCGCCC
This sequence comes from Arctocebus calabarensis, assembly GCA_963573935.1. Classification (NCBI taxonomy): domain Eukaryota; kingdom Metazoa; phylum Chordata; class Mammalia; order Primates; family Lorisidae; genus Arctocebus; species Arctocebus calabarensis. Next base: position 24,413 of record CAUYON010072786.1, on the reverse strand, counting down.
CGCTCCGCGCCCGGGTTGCCGAAGTGGCGCGGCCAGGCGTCCGGTTCATCGCCTGCAACCAGCCCGTCTCGTCTGACGTATGGATGGGGCAGCTGTGGCCAGAGAGATCTAAAGAATCGTCCAAGGCCACCTGGTGGGGGGTCGCTGCGGGTTGGGGCCCGAGCAGGCGTGCCAGCCTTTCCTCGCTGTCCCGGGCTCTCCGCGATCCTCGCTGCGTTGCTTTAAGACCCCGAAGCCGAGGCACGCCCCCCCCCCGCCCGGTTCCTAGAGAAGCCTGTGCAGGAGAAGGCCTGACCCGCCCGCCGCTGGGAGGCTCTTCGGGTGCCCTGGCAGGGCTGGGGGAGAGCCCGGCCCGGGCACTTGGCAGGCTGCAGGAACGCAGGCCCCGGCCCTTAGTCCGCTGGGAGAACGCGGCGGGCGGTGCGCTCGGAGCGCTGTCGCTGTCCTCTCGGTCCTGCAGCCTCCCCTACACTCTGAACTGGCTCCTGGGGCCCCGCCATTCGTTCCCTGGAAGGATAGAAGGGGAACAGGTACCATTTGGGGACCAGAAGAAGGTGGATTAGATTCCCCCAAGAATTCCCCTGCCTCACCAGCTACCCTCAGATCAGTAAGTGGGAAGCATCGGACCGCTGACCCAAGATGCCTCACCCATGCAGGTTTCTGAATAAAGGGGGCTCCCAGGGGTTTCGTAGAGATAACAGTATCAGGACGTGAAGACAACAGCTAGAACTGTGGGCTGCGCTCTGAGATCATGGGAGCTGTGTGGGGTCCTTGGCTTCTCAGAGGGCTGGTGGCCAAACCCCTACAGGGTCCTGGGTGGGATGAAGGAAAGCATCCCACTGTGGGCTGCAGTGTCCCGCAGGCTGGAAAGCAGAACACCTGAGGCTGGGGGCCCTTCATCTTTCCACCATGGAAGCAGAGAGAGGCTGTACCTAGCCAGACTGCATTTGCACCACATTCCTGCCCTGTATTACCAATCTGTTACACAGGCCAGTGCTTTATTCCTAACAACCCTTTGAGGTGGATACATGTATAATCTTCATTTTGACAGATGAGGAAACTGAGGTTCAGATAGGTGAAGCCAGTTCTTGTACTCCCTGGCTTCAGAGCCCAGGCTTGTAACCACTGTGCTTCTCCCTGAATGTGTATGACCTGGTGGAGTCCTCTCCCCTCTTGGACCTCAGTTTCTCACTGTAACTCAAAAGGGCAAAACTAACCTGAAAGTCTGGGATCCAAAGAGTATCCCCAGTAGGTGGAGGGGAGATGACTGATGTCCCCAGGGCAGGGGTGGGGGGGTAGGAGTAAGTCATAATGTTCCTAGAGACTGACAGCGCTGCTTCCCTCAGTGGCCAGTGCCTCAGAGGCTGAGCACCGTCTGTTTGAGCGGCTGTTTGAAGATTACAATGAGATCATCCGGCCTGTGGCTAACGTGTCGGACCCAGTCATCATCCACTTTGAGGTTTCCATGTCTCAGCTGGTGAAGGTGGTGAGTGTTGGCCACTAGCCGTGGCCGTGGGGTACAGGGCTTCTGGAGGAGCCTTCCCCAACCAAGCTTTGTTTTGTAATTCACCTGTCTGCTTTAATTTCTCTTTCCAGGATGAAGTAAACCAGATCATGGAGACCAACCTGTGGCTCAAGCAAGTAAGTGCCAGGCCCTAAGCACTGCTGTCCCCTGGTGGCAACTTCTTTATTTGCTGTGAGAAAAGCCCAAGACCAGGCTTGGCTTCCGTGAACCCAGGTCAGGGGCTGCTGACAGATCTGTCTCTTGAGGGGTTTGGAGTCACAGGCACTGCTCTACAGTCCTCCTGGAAGGACTACAAGGCCTACTCCCTCAAGTCACAAATGGACAGACTACAGCCTGGAGACAGAGACCGCCTCCATGGTAACACAGCAAAATATGCAGGCCTGGGATTGGAGCCCTGGCCCCAGTATTTGGGCAGTCCTTCCTTTTGCCAAAAACTCATGCGTAAGTCAGAATCAGATGCTGTTGTTGTTGTTGGTAGGGTGAGAGTAGGGACTCTGGATTTTTTTTAGATTGAGGCCATGAAATTAACTTCCACATGTCCTCCTGGGGAGGCTTTATCCAGACAAATGGCCCCTTGCCCTGCTGGTGACCCTTCTGTCAACTGGCCAGCTGAGCCCTCAGTTCATGCAGCGTTTGTCCCCAGGAAGCTGGAAAGCCAGATGGGCACAGTGCTCCACCTAGTGCTCAGTGGCACATGTTACCACTGTGCCACAGCTTCACTCTCTCTTCTTGAGTCCTCCGGATCTGACCTCCCAACCTCTGTACCCAAACACTTCTTGGACCCTGATAGGATTATGGTTCCTTTCCCCAGAACCTTGCAGAGGCCGGTTTTGCTTACCCTGGAGGTGGAAAGAGTTCTGTGGAAGACTGAAGCATATCTCCTCATTGGGGTTTAGTGAGGAACTTGTCTGGAAAAGGCCCTAGAAAGCCATTTCAGGGGATATAAACAGCAGGAACTTCGAGTATAGACCAGTGCCTGGCACCAGAAGTGACCAGAGAAACCATTAATGGTCCCTATTTGATCCCAGCCCATCTGGTGGCTTGCAGCCATGGAGGCACTAGCTCCGGTAGAGTCAGGAGGTGCTTGCAGACTCAGGCCAGCACTCTCCTCTCACTACGACAACATGAAAAATTGGGCCACATGGCCTATAGCACGGAGGTAGCTCACCTGCCTCAGCCTCTTGACATCACCAAGGACAGGGCAGAAAGTCACCAAGATGGATGATGTCAAGAGAAATAAAAGCAGGCTGTCCTTTCACTGTCTCCTCTTTCCTCCCTGCCTTCTCCCCCCAGATCTGGAATGACTACAAGCTGAAGTGGAACCCCTCTGACTACGACGGGGCGGAGTTCATGCGTGTTCCTGCACAGAAGATCTGGAAACCAGACATTGTGCTGTACAACAAGTAAGGTGCTCGAGGCCAACCCCCTCTGGGGGCCTGCGCTCTGGGCCCACTGCACCTGGCCTTCTTTGGGCCTTTTCCAAGAGGGCGTCATTCATTTGTTCACTCTGCAGGTTCTTTTTATGTGTGAGACAGAGTCTAACTATGTTGCCCTGGTGCCCTGGGTAGAGTGCCACAGCTCACAGCAACCTCAAACTCTTGGGCTTAACGGCTTGTCTTGCTTCAACCTCCCAAGTAGCTGGGACTATAGGTGCCCACCACAATGCCCAGCTTTTTTTTGTTGTAGTTATTGTTTAGCAGGCCTGGGCTGGGTTCGAACCTTGATGTATGTGGCCGGCGCCCTAGCTGCTGAGCTACAAGTGCCGAGACATTCTGCAGGTTCTTATTGAGGAACTACTATATACCAAGTGCCAGAGCTGGCCATGAGCCATGGAAAACAACTTCAAAGGAGGTCGTATGAGAGTGCAGGAGGGGCATCTTGGAAAACTTCAGGGAAAAAAATGGTATTTGAAGTGGATCTTGAAGGTCATATAGGATCTGAGGAAAGGGAGAAGGAATAAGGAAGGGGTCAGGGAGCCAGGAGAGTATGGCATAGGTGGCGAGAGTTAACCTAAATGGCTGGACTGTGGGATGTAAGGCTGGAAGGATCAGGGCACCAGCCCCGAAGTGTGGTGCAGGAGCCTGAGATGCCAGGGGAGGGTCTTGAGTGTAGCATCTGTTACCAGCTGTGCACGAATGTGCACAAGAATGCAGTACAAGATGCCCTCTGTGCTCTCTTCTTTGAAAGAGAATGAAGTGTTAGGGTAGGTCACAGCCAGGTGAGCCTAAGTCACATAGTCTTTTTTTTTTTTGAGACAGAGTCTCACTATGTCACCCTTGGTAGAGTGCCGTGGCGTCATAGCTTACTGCAACCTCCAACTCTGGGCTTAAGTGATTCTCTTGCCTCAGCCTCCCAAGTAACTGGGACTACAGGTGCCCACCACAACGCCTGGCTATTTTTGGTTGCAGTTGTCATTGTTGTTTAGCTAGCCCAGGCCAGGTTCGAGCCCAAGAGCCCCGGTGTATGTGGCTGGCGCCATAACCACTGTGCTACAAGCGCTAAGCCCTAAGTCACATAGTCTTAGGGTTTCCTGCCTGCTGACCTGCACAGTTACCATGGAGCTTTTTAAAAATATAGGTGCCAGGATAGGCACAGTGGCTTACCCCTGTAATCCTAGCACTTTGGGAGACTGAGGCAACTGAATTGCTTGAAGTCAGAAGTTCAAGACTAGCCTGAGCAAGAGCAGACTCTGTCTCTTCTAAAAATAGAATAAAAATAGAATAAGTAGTCAGGCATTGTGACAGGTGCCTGTAGTCCTAGCTACCTGGGGGGCTGAGGCAGGAAGATTGCTCAAGCCCAAGAGTATGAGGTTGCTGTGAGCTGTGATGCCACAGTACACTACCCAGGGTAACAGAGCAAGACTGTCTTAGGAAAAAAACAAAAAAAAGACACTTGCATTTAAAATATTTTCTCATTGTTCCTGACTATCTTTTCTAAAATTAATATGTATTACATTATCAAAAAAAATCTATATGCTCATGCACAGGCCCTGTCACAGAAACAGTGTGCCCAGGAATGTGTGTTTTCACAAGCTGTCCTGGGAGCTGTGATGTCCAGCCTGCTTTAGGGATCACTCATCTGGCCCAGCATTTCTCCAACATTTCAGGTGTGGACAAGGCCCAAAGTGACTTCACTCAGTAGACGTGTGGCAGAGCCAGGCCCAGGATGGTCTCAGCAGCCCATGGGCTTTGGGGCTACCACGAGCAGTGGGTGCAGGAGGCTGATATTATGATCAAGGTTTTGGCTGGGCACTCTCAGTGCATCTCTGCCCTCGACTCTCTGCTCTCCCTAGCAGCAAACACAGAAACCTGCCATCGGACTGATCCCTTGCTGCCATCCAAGCCCCTCCTATCAGGAAGACAGTCCCAGGCCAGGGAAAGGATCCATGGGCCCAGTAGGTGAAGTGGGGTTCTCACATGCAGAGTAGGATGACTTACCAGGTCTTGTGATCCCAGCCCATCTGGGTGGCTGCACCCCACTTGTAGTGGAGAATGGTGAGTCTAGAACTAGACAGGAAGTGGGTGGTTCCTGCCATCCAGAGAAGCTGCTCACAGGCCAGTCCCTCACACTGGGCCACTTCCAGTCTCCTCTGGACCCAGAAATCTTCCCACCAGTTTTGAGAAGCTTCTCTCTCCCTTTCTTACAAAAGTTCTCCCTCTGCCGTTCTGAGCCTGCCCGATCATGGCACCTCCAAAACCCATCTCTCTTCCCTAACCCCACACAAAACTGACACTTTCCATATTTAAGCCCTTTATTGGGCTAAAATAAATTTTAAGTGGTATTTTACAGTTTTTGCTAGTTTGTTGTCCACATTTGAAAAATATTTTTGTGCCTGTGCTTTAAGTGTTTTAATCATTAAACATTTTTCAGCAAAACACTTCCTGTAGAATTAGTCTAATCCAATTTTAGTGAATAAAAGCACCCTGTGTTTAGGTTTTAGTGCTGCATTAGTACAAACTAACATGTTTTACTATTAGTACTATTCGTTTTAGGGTTGGTCCAGGACTGGAGAAGCTGAGATTTTTGCTAAATTCTACTTCCTGGTCCCTGGCAAAAATAAAAGGGAGTCTCTGCTCCAAAGACAGTCCTTGTTTTATTTAAATTTTTCCAAGGAAGCACAGCATTTATAAATATGTTTTATCTATGTAATATATATTTGTAACTGATCCTCAAACAACTGGGAAACAAGATAAAGTTAACTGGTTTGCAGAATTTTTTCCTTTCATTGGGAGTTGTCCTAGAAATCTTATAGTCCAAAGGCTTTTAGGGAACTGGACAAGATTCCAGTTCCAGGGAACTAGAGGATTTTTGCTAAGCTAGACTTAAGAAAATGAGCAAACATTTTAGTATTATGTTTGGAGTTTTACAGCTGTTTTCTTGCTGGCAGTCTTGGGTACTATAGGATTTATGATTTTAACAATAAGGAGAGGCATAACGAAATGCTTCAAATTAGATAAGGAGAACAGCAGATATCGTAAGGAATTTCTTTGGAATCTGGAGCTGAAAATAACATTTATAGAAAACCATCCAACTCATCTTCTCTCTCCTGGTTAGAACTTCAGCTCAAGATTGGCCCTCTATTGAAGGTTTCTCTTCATTTTAATGCCAGAAGTATCTTTTTTCTTACACCAAAATGTCTCCTATGATATTAACTTATATAACCTTTGTAGGGAATACCTTTAAGTCCCTTGGCTGAATATAAAATTCTTGGTTCCTATTTTCCTTCCATGAAAATCTTTAAAATGCTGCCTCACCCTCTTCTGGTATAAAGTATTGCCTTCATAATATGCAAATCTATATTTTCTTTTTCTTGTAAAATCAAGTGACTTTTTGAGAGAAAAAGGAGACACTATAATCAGCATGCCAGGACCATAGATATAAAGGTCTGTCCTAGGCAAATTGGGATGTTTAGCCATCCTATTTGTCTGGTATAAGTGGATTGTTGTTTTTGCTTGGCTACCCAAAGGATTTTTTCCTTTTCTTTTAAAGTCTAATTTCAATAGGTACCATGTACATAATAAGCCTTCATTTATTCCAGGAAAAAAAAATTTAAGCATAGTTAATATTTTCTGTTCCATTGCTTTGATTTTCTCTATGGGAGAAAATTTTTTTTTTATAGATATATTGGAATTTCTTTGCTGACATTCTTTCTATAGTATGTTCTCCTAAATTCTTTTTCTGTTTGATTTAAAAGATCTTTTTCCTCCTTTTTGTCTTCTATTTCCATCACAGTGCTTTCCACAGTGTCTGCGTCTTTCAATTTCATGTTTGTTTCTAAAATGAGGATTTTCTTCCTTTTTCCTGGTTCTTTCCTGTGTTCTATCAGTGATTTGTATATTCTCCTGTTGTTTCGCCAAATTATTTCTTATCTTTTCTATTTCTGATTTATGCTGCTCTTGCAAAGATTTTAACGATTTCTTAGTTTCTTTCAGAATTTTTGTATTATCAGATGATTTCCAGCTGTACCTGCTTTATGCCTCTGTTCTTATGTTGTGCCCTCATCTGCTCGTGTGCTATTCAGTTACTTGAGTTTGTGTTTGTCTTATGATATCTTTGTATAGGGTTCTTTTGCTCCTGTTTGAGTAGTTGGCCCTTGCTGTCCCCAGAGGGGACAGGAGGGACAGGGTAGGTCTTCTCATTGAGAGTTCACTTCTCAGCTATATAAGGTGACACAAGCCTGGCCCCCTCCACAGTCCATGAGCTGCTGCCTTGGGACACCGACTTCTCCAGTTTCTGAACGTCCTGTCTCTTCTCAGCCCTATTTCCTACGCTGTTTAATTGGGAGCCTTTTCTCTGAGTGGCTGTCTGTCCTTTGGAAGGGGGGGGTTGAGAGGTGTTTCTGAGATCCTCGAGAGCCCACACCAGCCCTGACTTCTCAGCGCCCCGCCCCCACCATGGACTTCCACAGTCTTTTTTCATTCTTACCCACAACGTAGGACTTGTGGAGCCCTCTGAGGCATCAGTGCAGGGAGGGGTCCTCTGCTGTGAAAGAGCATTTCTTAGACATTTCTGTGTCTGGCCCTCTTAGGACATGGGAACCCTCCATTTCCCTTCCCTCGGCTGTGTCCACCTGGCGGCCCTGGTCTGACTCTCCGAGGTCCCCGAGGTTCACCGCACGCCCACCGTGTAACCTGTGGAGATGATTATGTCAGTAGATCTGCTCGTTTGCTGTCCTAGTCACCCTGCTTTTCTGAAGGAATTTAGAGAGGTTTGGAAAAACAATATCATCAATATCTTTCTCATACCACTCAATACCCTCACCCCATTTATGTTCTTAAGCTTCCCTTGTTTTAAGTGATACCTCAGGCAGGGCATGGTGGCTCACACCTATAATCCTAGCACTCTGGGAGGCTGAGGCAGATGGATTACTTGAGCTCATGAGTTCGAGACCAACCTAAGCAAGAATGAAACCACGTCTCTACTAAAAATAGAAAACTTAGATGGGGCATTCTGGCAGGATCATGTAGTCTCAGCCACTCAGGAGGCTGAGACAAGAGGATGACTTGAGCCCAGGAGTTTGAGGTTTCTGTGAACTAGGATGATGCCACAACACTGGCCCGGGCAATACAGTGAGACTCTGTCTCAAAAAAATTAAAAAAAAAAAAAGTAATAACTCAGCTAATTATCTGTACCCACTCTGACATTTCTGTAATCAGCTCATGTGGTTCGGTAGTAAGTTGCTTAGACCTCTTCCCCACCCCCTCACCATTGTTTGCTCCTAGCCATGTCTTGGGCTGCCTACGGGGGTACGATCTTCATTTATATTTTAGCCATTCATTCTGCCGGTAAGTATTTGCCAAGTGCACTTGATAAGGCTGGTGCCAGGCCAGACCTGGTCCCCAGCTGAGTCTTCCTATTCTTTGTCTCCCCATGGCAGAGAGATAACAGTTGACGATCCCCAGGTGCACACAGGCCTTCTGAGCTGGGGAGACCCAGCCAGGGCTCTCTGGGCAGCAGCTTCAGTGACCAGGACACCCAGAAATGAGCAGATAGAAGCATGGCACCCATGCCAAGGTCATCTCTGGTGTACATACTTTGGGCAAAGCCATGCCAGGGCATACTCTTGTGTACATAATTTTGTGTGTCTCCTCATTTGGGGACTCAAGTTCTGAATGGCCAAGATTCTGCCACAAATTCTTTGTGGGACCTTGAGAAAGTTATTCCTGTTTTCTGACCCCAGTTTCCTCTTCAGCAAAATTAAGGGATTGGACTAGAGCAGAGGTCAGCAATGTTTCCTATAAGAGCCAGTGACTGTGTTCCATTAATAAACTTAATTACAGAATTGGGGGCAAGCCTGTGGGCCATAGTTTGCCACTCCTTGGATGAGACCCTGGGCCCTAAAGGTCCCTCAGTGCCCTGACCCAGGATGCTGATCCAGGATGCTGTAGGATTGCTATTCAGGACGCCTCTGTCTTCCTGAGGCTCTTCTCAAACTTTTGTTTAGCCCATGTTCTCTGGGGCCCTCAGCCCCCAAACACATGCTAAGTCCACTTGGGCGCTGTGTGGCTCCCGCCTCCATGCCAGTCCTCTTAGCTCTTCTTTCTTCCTGGGAATAATCTTCTGGTAGGGCCCTGAGGGCACGGTGGCAGTGAAGTGTGGGCTAAGAATGTGTAAACTCAGCAGGGCACCTTTAGAGCAAACCAGCTGACCAGAGTAAAGGTGGGTAGTGGCTTTGGTGTTGAGCCTTCACATATAAAAGACTTTCCTGCTCAACCAAGGCTCATGAGAGAACCAGAGACTAGCAAGGAGAAAAGATACGCACCAGAACTTTTCCCTTCTGTTCTCACAGATTCTTAGTGTTTGGGTTTTGTAATTGTTTTATCTCTCTGCAGGTACAAGGCAAAGGGGTGTGGTGGTTGCTCCCCTTTGAAGAGCATGAACGTCCTTGCAGAATGCTAAGAAATCCAGTAGGGCTAATCCAAGGAAGCACCAAGAAGGCTTCCTAGGCAGGGACTCTGTTCTGAGATGGCCTCGTTGGCCACTGTGGACGGAGTGCTGAATACCAAGCTCCAGGGCATTGAGTTTATCATCAGCAGACCTTCAGCTGAACACAGTAATAAGGCTCGTCTAAGAAAGTATATCTTAAAAAGAAAGTCAGGGCACATGTAGGGAGGAGGAAGGAATGTGGGGCAAAGATGGGCACAGATAGGAAAACAGAAGGTGAAGAATCTGTTGTGCTGAGTTTGGAAGACAAGTAGAAAACGTGATTCATTATAAACCAGCAGTGGGAAGAGAGAGTGTAGGGAGCGGGAGACTTGGGACCCAGGGGCAGGGTTTGTAAATAAACTCGTCTGAAGAGGTTCAGTTTAACGGCTGGGGCTTCCCTTGGGTGTTCTCTCGGTCCCTTCCACCTGCACAGTCTGGTTTCAGTGCACACATGCTGGGTGCCTAGGCAGACTGAATGTGGAACAGTCCAAACCTTAAGGCTCAAACCGCAGGGACAGCCAGTGGCAAATGTTCCTAAAGCCTGCCTAACTGGCTCCAATGTGATGACTTTCATCCCGTGTCTTTAATTAAAAGGGGACAAAACCCTTTTCTAGCATTCGGGAGAGTCCCTATAAGTATCAACATGAAATGAACCCATGACAGTGCTCAGATTGTTGGGGTGAAGGGTGCCTGGGCCTCTATCCCTTGGTAACTGGGGTGGTGAACTGGGTGACTTTTGATGGCACTTTGAGCTCTGACCTCCCGCATCTTTACAAATCACACCTTGCCGTGAGAAGCGGGACTGGCTGGTCAGGCAGTAGTGACCACGTGTCGCTCTTTGTCTTTGCAGTGCTGTTGGGGATTTCCAGGTGGATGACAAGACCAAAGCCTTACTCAAGTACACTGGGGAAGTGACTTGGATGCCTCCGGCCATCTTTAAGAGCTCGTGCAAAATCGACGTGACCTACTTCCCATTCGATTACCAAAACTGCACCATGAAGTTTGGTTCCTGGTCCTATGATAAGGCAAAAATCGACCTGGTCCTAATCGGCTCCTCCATGAACCTGAAGGACTACTGGGAGAGCGGCGAGTGGACCATCATCAAAGCCCCGGGCTACAAGCATGACATCAAGTACAACTGCTGTGAGGAGATCTACCCCGACATCACGTACTCGCTGTACATCCGGCGCCTGCCCTTGTTCTACACCATCAACCTCATCATCCCCTGCCTGCTCATCTCCTTCCTCACTGTGCTCGTATTCTACCTGCCCTCCGACTGCGGCGAGAAGGTGACCCTCTGCATCTCCGTCCTCCTCTCCTTGACCGTGTTCCTTCTGGTGATCACCGAGACCATCCCCTCCACCTCGCTGGTCATCCCTCTGATTGGAGAGTACCTGCTGTTCACCATGATTTTCGTGACCTTGTCCATCGTCATCACAGTCTTTGTGCTCAACGTGCACTACAGGACCCCGACCACGCACACGATGCCCACATGGGTGAAGACCGTGTTCCTAAACTTGCTCCCCAGGATCATGTTCATGACCAGGCCAGTGAGCAACAAGGGAAGCACTCCGAAGCCAAGGGCCCTCTACGGCACCGAGCTCTCGAATCTGAATTGCTTCAGCCATGCAGAGTCCAAACGCTGCAAGGAAGGCTACCCCTGCCAGGATGGGATGTGCGGTTACTGCCACCACCGCAGGATCAAAATCTCCAATTTCAGCGCCAACCTCACGAGAAGCGCCAGTTCTGAATCTGTCGATGCTGTGTTGTCCCTCTCTGCTTTGTCGCCAGAAATCAAAGAAGCCATCCAAAGTGTCAGGTATATTGCTGAAAATATGAAAGCACAGAATGAAGCCAAAGAGGTAAGGAAATAGCTATTTATCCATTCATTCATTGAACAATTATGTAGTAGGGGGTTCAGAAATTAGACTTTGGAGTCAGTGACCTGTGTTCAGACCAGTTATATGTCCTTGGATATGGAGCCTCGCCTCTCTGAGCCTGTTTTCTTATCTGTAAACTGGGATGATAAAGCTTGTTAGTATCTGGTCCATGGGCTGCTAGCATCTGGACCATTAAATACCTGGTGCTAAGGGAGAGTGGATTGAGAGGCTGGAAAAGGGCACGAGGCCAGATCTTCCCCTGTTAGTATTAATTAGCTGATGTTACATTTTAATTTTAACTTTCCAATTGTGTGTGTGTTCCCTTTGAGGGAACAATTGAGGTACAATTGTGTGTAGTTAAAGTGCATACTTCTTAGGTGTATATCTCAATGAATTTTTACACTATAAATACACCCATGTAACCACGATCCAGGTAAACATAGAGAACATTCCCAGTGCCCCAGAAAGTTTCCCAGTAAGCCCCTGCCTAGTCAATGTCTACCTCCCAACTCAATAACCACTGTCCTGACTTCTTTGGCATTAATTACTTCTACCTAGTCTTGGACACATAGTATAAACCTGTGTCTGACTTCTTTCATTTGACATGTCTTTGACGTTTATCCTTCTTGCTTTTTTTTTTAATAGTGTGTAATATTCCACAATATGACTATGATATTGCCTTCTGTTTGTTTTATAATTGTTGGGCATTGGGTCATTTACAGTTTGAAGCTACAATGAATAAAGCTGCTATAAACGTTCTTATTCATGTCTTTTGGTGCACATGTACACTCATTTCTCTTGGAAATATACTTAGAAGTGGGATTGGTGGATCTTTGGAGAGATGAATTTTTAACTTTAGAGGATAATGTAAGGTTTCTTAAGTATTAGAATCATTCGGCATTCCCTTGGCAATGTGTGAGAGTTCCTGTCCTCCCCAACTTGTGTGAGGCGGTATCTCACCACTGTTCTAATTGGTGCTTTCCTCTTGAGTAATTATTAGGGCTGATTTTCATTTGCTTATTGACCATTTGGATATCCTCTTTTGTTAAGTATCCATTCACATTCTTTGCCCTTATTTTCTTTCTTTCTTTTTTTTTTTGAGGTGGAGGATCTAAGTTACCCAGGCTAGCCTTGAATTTCTGGCCTCAAGCAATCCTCCTGCCTTGGCCTCCTGACTACCTAGGGCTACAGGCATGATCCACTGTGTCCAGCTCTTGCCCATCTTTTTAATGAGGTGAACTTAGTTTTATTTCCTCCAAAAATTTTATGCTTGAACTTAAGAACTTGGAATTTATACCAAGTGCTAAGAATAGGAAAGTTTTACACAAAATAACATGATGTCTGGCTACTCTGTGCCTCTCTGTATACTGTCAAAGTCTCCAGGACCACACTCCACTCGGTGATTTTATAAAGAAGCTCTGCTGTAAAATTAAGTGGCTCTGCCTTAAGTTGTTTATTAGCAAAAAACTAATTACCAGATGATTTCAGTTCCTGATCCACAGTAGGTAATTAATATTAATAAGGAATGTCTGGAGCCTCTTTTATTCAGTTGTGAATGGTGTTCTAAAGTAGATGAGACAGAAGGGAGATAGCCACAGCTGCCTTCACCACCCCTCTTCCCCCAGAGAGCTTGTCTCATGGCTGTAACAGAGCACAACCTCCAGCTGATCCCAGTAATTGAACCAAAAAGGCACTCAGTTGAAGCAATTGTTGAATAGTAAGTAAATAATCAGTGAAAATCTCTTTTTCAGACATTATGTTTTCTTTACTCATGTTTTTTTTTTTTAATTTTAAAGGTTCTCAGTTGAAGCAATTGTTGGATAGTAAGTAATCAGTGGAAAATCTCTTTTTCAGACATTATCTTTTCTTTACTCATTTTTATTTTTTTAATTTTAATTTTTTTTTTGAGATAGAGTCTCACTCTGTCACACTGGGTAAAGGGGCTGTGGTGTCATAGCTCACAGCAACCTCAAACTCCTGGGTTCAAACTATCCTCCTGCCTCAGCCTCTTGAGTAGCTAGGACTCCTGGTGCCTGCCACAATATCTGGCTAATTTTTCTATTTTTAGTAGAGACAGGGTCTTGCTTTTGCTCAGGCTGGTCTTTATATACCCACCTCAGCCTCCCAGAGTGCTAGGATGACAGGCGTGAGTGACTGCACCAGGCCACTTTATTCATTCTTTGGATAATCATTTAAGGTAGCAATGATTTTACTAAAGGTTGAGGTCTAAGTATCACATACCATACTCTAGCCTTTGTCAGGCTATATTAGAAATTACCTTTGTTCCAAAAATTATTTACTGGACACTATACAAAGTATTAGAATTTCAGAAGGGCCTAAGACATGGAAACACATGGTAAAAATTATAAAGGGAGGTTACAAACATAAATGTGAGGTGGATAAGTTATTGAAATGGCCTAAAATGTAGCAATAGGGAGGGGTGGGGTCTGTGGCAGACAAGTGGCACATGGTCAATCTCAAGGGGTAGCCACTGTCCACCTCTGGTCTTTTGGTTCCTCAGAGGAATGTGGGCCTATTATTGCCCAACAGGCCACCAGAGTGCAACCTCTCTGTAGAGGGAAGCAAGTGTGAGAATGCAGGGGCCCATGTGGCACTCAGAAGAGTCTCGCGGTCTGACGGATTGCTTCTGTCCCTCTTACTGAATGACTGACATTCGGACAAAAGTTTACAGAGATATTTTAATTTCCCACATCTCTAGCTCTAATTTGGCTGATTTTAACTATCCTTGGCTCCCGCGAGCCTAGACCGAAGCCTAGGCTGCTTTCCCAGAGCCATCTCCTGAGGGTGCCGAGAGCCCATGAATGTCCCTGGACACTGTCACTGGATCCTATGGTGAGGAATAGAGTCTGGCCTGTCCTGGCTGTTCTCTTCTTTAAGTTCACCTTGGTCATCCCCTTAGGCTCATACTTGGTCTTATTAGTAAGGAGTTAATTAGCAATAATAGTCAAGCTCAGAGTTAGGTCTAGGATTGGGTTACCAAATTAGAAAATTAGTTAGGCAGCTCATCTGTGGAAGTGCTCTTGGTTGACAGTGGCAGCTGACCACTCAGTGGCTGGCCCACTGTAGGTCTTGGAGATACGCACAGATCATAACCATGATTTTTTGAGCTAATAATTGAGATAGCTTATTTTCTGTTTGGTTGAGAAGTACAGATACAGATAAAATTTCATTCCAATAGGAACCTGGCTTTTGATTAATGATTTATTATCAGTTTACATGCATTATAATTACCATTCTATCAGGGTTAAATTTCTGTCATTTTTGTGTTTTTCATTGACTCTTTTTTCCCCACACCAGATGAGTAACGTGCTGTGTGTGTTCTGTGTTTATTCTTCTGTACCTGTTCCTAACTGATTTAACCCAAGATCCCTTTTCTTTTTTTTTGTAATGAAAATTAATTTTAATTAAAAATTCAATTTCATGCAATATCCAAGATCCCTTTTCCATCCTTCAGTCTCTTAAATTTCTCAGTATCTCTGTCTTACATCCACCTACTCTCCTTCCCCTCTGTTCTTCCTTACCATCTTTGGACACACTGGGTGTTGCTAGAGCTTTAGTTCTAGATTTTTATGAATATACTTTTTTGTTTTGGTCACTTCTGTTTTTAGTCTACAATGAACTTTACTAAATTTACTTAGTAAATTATTATTCACATACATATTATGGTGTCCCCTGGATTGATTTCTCTAATTATTGACTTACCTTCCCAAAAGTGTTTACGGGCAAACCTTCTGAGGCCTGGAAGGCTAAAAAACATGTTGTACCCTGACTTTCAGGAGATAGTTTAGCTGGATACAAAATGCTAGGGTTGAAGTTCTTTCTCTTGTCATAAATACTTAAAACACATTGCCCCACAGCCTTTTGGCTCTGTTTCACTCTTCAAAAGTTTTAAGCTAGTCTGAGTATTGGTTTTTTGTGAATAATGGATTCTGTTTAGAAGCTGTTAGAATTTTTTGTTTGTAGGGAAATCTACTGACATCAAATACCATATGCCTAGGTAGGGGTCTCTCCTAGTCTATTTGGATTCTTATGAGTCTTTTCATTCTGAGGTTCCCATAGTCTTTTATTTCAGGGATATTTAAGCTTCTGATTTCTGTAAAGATTTCCTCTGCCCCCGCCTGCCTTTTTCTTTCCCTGAGCTCCTGTTGTACTGTCCTGAAGGCGCCTACGTATAGCTCCCCATCCTTACCTTGTCCTGGACACTTCCCATCTCCTTTCCTTTCTCCCAACCCCTGCAGAGTCCCTCAATCTCTCCTCCCACCTCCCTGCTTCTTTCCTGGGCTGCATCTACCCTGACAATAACCCCACCTTTCAAGTTCTTTATTGAGACTTTCTGTCGTTCATACCTGTTATTTCCACTTTTTTAAAACTGCTTGTTCTTACTTCATGTTTCCAATATTCTCTTATCTCTGAGAATGTCATTTTTTTTTCTTTGACACAGAGTCTTACTTTGTCACCCTGGTAGAGTGCTATGGCGTCATAGCTCACAGCAACCTCAAACTCCTGAGTTCAAGTGACTCTCCTGCCTCCCAAGTAGCTGGGACTATAGGCACCTGCCAAAACACCCTGCTATTTTTTTTTTTAGAGATGAGGTCTCGCTCTTGCTCAAGCTGGTCTTGATCTCATGAGCTCAGGCGATTTACCCATCTCAGCCTCCCAGAGTGCCTGGATTACAGGTATGAGCCACCACACCGGCCGAGAATGTCATGTTTTAAGTTCTTGACCTGCTCCATGAATGTTCTTTTAAACAACTTAGTTAGTGTGTTTGTGGCCTGTAAACTCACTTTCCCCTGGGGCGTCAGCCATCCTAGCTGAATTGGGTTTGAGGGAGAGTCTAAAACCCAGGCTGTGCAAAGCTGAGGGCCCACACAGCCACAGGCTGGGCTGGATACCCCTTCAAGGGTTCTGCCTCCCCTCCAAGTGACCTCAGTGACGTCTCACTTTGTCCCATATGGCTCTGGTCTTCTCCAAAGTCCTTCTGCTGGACTGGGTCCTTGGGTCAGTCCTTGATGTGGGGAGGGGAGGAGGGAAGCCCCAAGCACTACCGGTCAGTGGCACTCCTGATTCTCTGCTCCATCCTTCAGCCAGGCTCTGCTTGGCTCGAAAGTTACCCCTGAAGCTGCATTTCTGGGTCCAGAATGGGCAGGTTGAAGAGGCAGGTGACGGGGGAGCAAAGAGTGTGATTTCAGAGCTCCTTCCAAGCTTCAACCCCCATCGTACTGTCCAGGCCACATCTTCCCAGGTTTCCAAGAGTCCTTAAAGCAGAGTGTTCTCTTTCTTCTGGTTCAGCTCTAGCGTTAGACTAGCCCACTGTTTTCCCTACCCATCTGCCTGTGACTCATTAGTTCCAAAGCTTCCAAAGAATGGCCATTGTCCTTGTGCTTTAAGGACTTCAAGCATTAGACATCAGATTCCTGTCCATCTACTGTGTTTGCAGCACTGTTTATATTCACGTGCAAGACCCAAGTCCCATCTCTCTTCACTGGGCTAACCCATTGGTGAGTTGCTGTCAGATGGGGATTTGCACTTGGATAAGGGTCATTTGTAAAGTCAACATTAATATCAAATAGGTACTGTTCATTATGGACTCTGCTGAAACAACCTTCTGAGGTAAGTACTGTTCTTTTATCTGCATTTAGAGTTGAGGACATTGAGGGTAAGGAAGGTGACAGGACTGACCTAGGTTTTCAAAGCTAGAAAGGTGCAGAGCTGGGATTCTAATCCAGGTTTGTCTCCAAGTTTCTGCTTTGCCTGCCTGGCCTCTTAGAGCCCAGGTTTGGCAGCAGGCGAGTCAGTGTTTAGCATTTACAAACCAGTGTTAGGAATTCAAATAAAGTACTTTGTGGTAAGTATGGCATCATAATCCTAATTTTACCTATGTCTTCTTTGCTTCACCAAGAGGACGTTTATTCAAGCTCATGATGATGAAATGGAATCCTCATTTCCCAACTCCATTTCAGTGCACTTAATTAAATTACTAAATTATATGCTGCCTATTATGTGATTATTGCTTCAAAATCAGTTGATTCATGTGTTCTGTCTTTCTCAATTCAATTATGGTTTCTTTGCTTTCTGAGTTGTCTAGGAGTATAATTACCATACAATTCTACTTCCTATTTCAAGCCCCAGTTGAGGCTATATTATATACAATTAGTCTTGCCCTTTCTTCCATCTTCCACTTTATTATCAGCGATTATTTCTGATGTTCAACTTGCTCTGTTTAACTGCATAGAGTTTCACAATACTTTGGCCTTATAAGTAAAGATGAGTTTTGGTCAGTGGAGTGTTATAGGGGGCAGTGGGAGAGAAAGAGTGAGGATGGGCTTGTCCTGATGTGCTGTTGTTTTTTGAACACATGTTGACAAGAAATTCCTGACTAAAACTGGGTAAGAACTAGTACTTTAAAATGATAAATGATGTTGGATTATATTAGCCACTCTAATGAAGGCCCAGAATCCTTTCATTGGAAAATAAGTAACTAGTTTTACTAGCTTTATACAATTGAAATTCAATTTAGAAAAATTAGATTACACATACATTAAGAAATTTCTGATTTGAAAGCTAACATGTCAGCTATTTTATACATGTTTCTCTGCTATATAGAGAAAAACTTGAGAACAGATTTCCTCAGACTGTATCAATTAGGGAAAAGGTTTCTTGCATATTGGAGACCAAGTGGCTTCTATAACGGCAACATACGAGTATTTACACTTTGCAAATACTCCACTTTGCTTTTTCCTTCATGATTTTTTTCTTTTATTTTTATTTTGCAGATTCAAGATGACTGGAAGTATGTTGCCATGGTGATTGACCGCATTTTCCTGTGGGTTTTCATCCTGGTGTGCATTTTAGGGACGGCGGGATTGTTTCTGCAGCCCTTGATGGTGCGGGACGATGCGTAGCTGCTGGTCTGTACGTGGGCAGCAGGGCTGGGGAGCCGCTGTTTCTCACTGGTGACATACTTTCTATTATCAAGCTACCAGCTTTGTCTTTTTGGCATTTCAAGCAACTTATTTTCCAATTGTCTTGATTTTTGTCAAAAAGAAAAATCATGCAAGAAACATATCAAGAGTATTTATTGTGGGTAAATGAACTCTTAATTAGCGTTTCTGGTGCAGTGATAAGTAGTATGCTGAACACATGAAAATTTTCCCTTTTTTAGTTGTTGAGAAATAACTAGATAGAAAACTTGCTGTTCAGAAACGTAAAAATGCACTCAGCTCTGTCATTGCAAATCTCCCAGTGGTGTTTCTTATTTAGCTCATAATCTCCTTGAACTTCTATACTATTTCATTAATATCCCACTACTACTATTTCTTACCAGGCATTACTTCTTCTTCTTTTTTTTTAAGACAGAGTCTCACTTTGTCTCCCCCAGTAGAGTCCTGTGGCATCATAGCTCACAGCAACATCAGAGTCCTGGGCTCAAGAGATTCTCTTGCCTCAGCCTCTCAAGTAGCTATGACTCGAGTAGCTGGGACTACAGGCGCCCGCCACAAAGCCTGGCCGGTTTTTTTTTTTTTTTAAGAGTGGGGTCTGTCTCTAGCTCAGTATGGTCTCAAACTCATGAGCTCAGGTGATCCACCCACTCGGCCTCCCAGAGTGCTGGGATCACAGGTGTGAGCCACCAGACCCGGCCTCGTTTCTTATTCCTTATTGTTTGGCAAGAGTATAAGGCCTCATGCCTCCTTTTCAGGGGGCCTCAACTGTTTCTTTTGCATAATTCAAAATTGTTAATGCCATGGAAAATTATGCCTACCTACTCATTCATGGTTAATGAACTGTCTGAGTTCATTAAGTAAAGTGGCTTAACCCGAGTGGCTTATAAACAACAGAAATTTCTTACAGCTTTAGAGGCTGGGACATCTGAGTTGAAGGCATCAGCAGATTGAGCATCTGGTGAGGGTCCTCTTCCTCATGAAGGGCACCGTCTAGCTTTGTCCTCGCATGGTGGAATGGGCTAGCTAGCTCTTTGTGGCTTTTGTCTTTTTAAGAGGTCTCACTGTGTTGCCCAAGCTGGAGTGCAGTGGCGAGATCATAGCTCACTGTAACTTCAAACCTCTGTGATCCTCCTGGCTCAGCCTCCTGAGTCACCAGGATCACAGGCATGTGTCACCACAGCTGTTTTTTTTTTTTTGTAGCGACAGAGTCTCACTTTATCACCCTCATAGGGCTGTGGTGTCACACAGCTCACAGAAACCTCCAGGTCCTGGGCTTAGGCGATTCTCCCGCCTCAGCCTCCCGAGCAGCCAGGACCACAGGCGCCCGCCACAACACCCAGCCATTTTCCTGTTTTGCAGTTCGCTGAGGCCGGGCTTGAACCCGCCACCTTCGGTACATGGGGCCAGTGCCCTACTCAGTGAGCCACAGGCGCTGCCCCTGTTTGTTTTGTTTTTTAAGGTACAAGGTTTGTTCTATTGTTCATGTTGATCTGGAATTCCTGGCCCCAAGTGATCCTCCTGCCTCAGCCTCCCAGAGTGCTAGGACTGCATCATCACACATAGTTAGCTCCCCCCAATCCTGCTTTTTACTACCACACTGGGGATTAGGTTTCAACATTTGAATTGGGTGGGGAACATTCAGGTTCATAGCATGAATCTTTGTGTTTCTCAGCCTTAGCACTTTTGACATTTTGGGATGGATAAGTACGCGTTGGGACAGAGGGGGACATCCTATGCATTGTGGGGTCTTTAGCAGCACTCTCACCTCTACTCACCAGATGCTGATAACATACTCTCCTTCCCAGTTGTAACTGCCAAAAGTGTCTCCAGACTTTGTTAAATGTCCCCTCGGGGACAAAACATCCCCTGTTCAAGAAACACTGCTTTAAATAAATTAAGAATGTCACATACTATACATCTGAATCCGAATAACCACTGGCAGAGATGATGATTCAGAAGCCATCTGAGTCTCCTCACTAGCCATTGTTTTTCCTATGCAAAAATAAGACTGACATTGGCAGCCCACTGTAATTCATGTTTCAGTAAGTCAAAAGGAAGGCTTTATAAAATTTATATATATAAAGCGTAAGTAACATTAATGGCAGTGTAACAGGGGTCAGGGATATATACAAACTAAGATAGCTAACAGGCAATTTAAATTCATCAAACTAGGTTTTCATGTATGAAAGGCATTAAATATCTGCCTATGATAATATGAAAATTCAAGTCCCCTCTGCCTTTCAATCCCAAAAAGTGAACATCTTTTTTTTTCTTGAGACAGTCTCACTTTGTCACCCTCAGTAGAGTGCCATGGTGTCACAGCTCACTGCAACCTCCAACTCTTGGACTTAAGTGATTCTCTTGCCTCAGCCTCCCAAGTAGGTGGGACTACAGGTGCCCACCACAATGCCCAGTTATTTTTTTTTTTTAGAGATGGGGTCTTGCTCTTGTTCAGGCTGGTCTCGAATCTGTAAGCTCAAGGCAATCCACCCAACTTGGCCTCTCAGAGTGCTGGGATTACAGGTGTGCACCACGGCGCCCAGCCTGAACTTAAACGTCTTACTTATTAGGCGTTTGTTCTCTCAACAGCTAAGAGTTCTGAATTGAATACAATTCTTTTTTTTTTTTTTTTTTTATACAGAGCCTCAAGCTGACGCCCTGGGTAGAGTTTCGTGGCATCACAGCTCACAACAACCTCCAATTCCTGGGCTCAAGTGAGTCTCCTGCCTCCGCCTCCCAAGTAGTTGGGACTACAGGCGCCCGCCACAACACCCGGCCATTTTTTTTTTTTTTTTGGTTATAGCCATCATTGTTGTTTGGCAGGCCCAGGCTGGATTTGAACCCGCCAGCTCAGGTGTACGTGGCCGGTGCCTTAACCCGTTGAGCCACAGGCGCCAAGCCAAATTGAATACAATTCTTATCAGTGTTTTCTTTCTGATCATACCTGAATGAGGGACATTTAGAGATGAAATTTACTTGAGACAGGGTCTTGCTCTGTCACCTGGGTTAGAGTGCAGTGGTGTCATCATAGCTGACTGCAAACAACTCATGGGCTCACATGACACTCCTGCCTCAGCCTCCAGAGTTGTGGGACCACAGGCACGCACCACCACACCCAGATAATTTTTCTTGTGTTTTTTAAGAGTTAGGGTCTCGATATTTTGCTCAGGCTAGTCTCAAACTCCTGGCCTCAAGCAATCCTTCCACTTTGGCCCCCGAAGTACTAGGATTACAAGCAAGCGCTGTCTTACCCATCTAAAATTTATCTGTTTCACCTGTGATATATTATACTGTAGTGAATATTATATACTCTACTAGTAATTGGATAATACCTCCATCTAAATGCCCTTGAAACTCTTAAGATTCTACTGCAATTGGCATAATGAGAGACAATTGAACATCACAGATATGTAACAATGTGCTTATAGCAAATTAGAATACCATCTTTAATCCTGGAAGATCTTCTCATAGTGTATTTTAGACCTAGACATTTAAAATGGGATTCATGTAATTGTAGTGGACTATTCTAAGATTAAGTATAAAGAAATGCTACCACAATTTATATGGAAGATGGTCCAATTGTGGGAAATGTAGTCAAGGGGACTGAAATTAACGTTAAGGAAATGCTACTCCAGGTATCTGCTGAATGACTGTACAATGGAAAGCTACAAAAATATTCAGTATAAGCATCTAAAAAATAAAGAAATTCCCAATTCTGATTTTTCATTTATTAAAAATGTTCATTATATTTATGAATAGAAAAGCAGCATTATATTGAGTAGTCAGCTTCTTTAATATAGCAGTATATTATACTGAAAGAGGATACTGTTTGGCTGTTATTCAGGACAGAAAGAGTTTAAAAATATATGCAGATGCAGAAGAAGTTGGTTTGAGATAGTCTTTCTCTGTTGTACTAGGCTAGAGTGCCATGGTGTCAGCCCAGCTCACAGAAACCTGAAACTTCTGGGTTCAAGTGATCCTCCTGTCTCAGTCTCCTAAGTGATCCTCCTGTCTCAGTCTCCTAAGTAGCTGGGACTATAGGTGCCTGCACAGTGCGTGGCAGCTTTTTCTATCTTTAGTAGAGACAGGGTCTCACTTTTGCTCAGGCTGGTCTTAAACTCCTGAACTCAAGCCATCTTCCTGCTTCAGACTCTCAGAACTAGGATTACAGAAGCAAGCACACCCCCAGAAAAAGTTTTAAACTTTTTAAAACTAGTCTTAAAATATAACTGGAATTTTCCAGCACAATCAAAAGATGAACTTCATTTTTTTTTTTTTTTGAGACAGATCCTCACTTGGTCACCCTGGATAGAAGGCTGTAGCATCATAGCTGATAGCAACCTAGAACTGGGGTCAAACGATCCAACTGCCTCAGCTTCCTGTGTAGCTGGGACTCCAGGCACCCACCACAATGCCCAGCTGGTTTTTTTATTTTTAGTAGAGATGAGGTCTCTCTTGCGCAGGCTGGTCTCAAACTCCTGAGCTCAAGCAATCCACCTGCCTTGGCCTCCCAGAGTGCTAGGATTACAGGTGTGAGCCACTGTGCCCAGCCTGAACTTCACTTTTGATTTCAAATTAATATTACTTTGCTAGGATACAAACAAAGAGTTTTCACCAGCACAGTTTGGATAGTCTTTACCTTCTATTTGTAGATCAGATGTTAAATTCTGTCAATTATTACTCCAGTCATACAGGCAGATGTTGTAATGGATAATCTATTAAGATAAATTGATGTCAGCAACTGTTAACTCTGTTAAAGCTGGCATCAAACTTCAAATACTAGTTACATTTTCATAATTTTTTAGGTGACAGATATATGTGTGTTGGACAACCGAAGTCATACTTCAACCCTCAGGAGAGTTCACTTATTTGCATTTCCCATATGTACTGGTATTATTATATTTGCCCACTTATAAATGACAGGAACAAAAAGCCCAAGAGATCCAACAATCGAAACCAAAAGAAAAGTCCATAGACACATCCGATCAAGAACCTGGGCTATGAATTTCCAATCTTCAACAACCTGTTAATGAAAAAAATAAAAACACATTAAATACTTAATTTAAAACTATGAACATACTTTAAGATATAACACACTGAGTTAAAGGCCAGATCACTTTCTGCCTCCCATTGCTGCCTCTGAACAGTAAGTGGCCCTGTACTCAGGGACAGATTCTACTGTGATGGTCTATTACAAACATAGCCTCCTCAAGCTTTAAAAGACTAGAAAATGTGTTCATTTATATATCAATTGGTTCATTTTGATTAATAACATTTAAAATACACTATTTAGAAATTTTATAATAAACGAATAATATTTTTATTATTATTTATTTTGTTACTTATTCTAGACTAGTACTGTTTAAGAGATTCCATGGGGCCTGCCAAACAACAACAACTACAACAACAACAAAAAATAGCCGGGCTCGGCACCTATGTAGCTCAAGCGGTTAAGGTGCCAAGCCACATACAGGAGCTGGCAGGTTCGAATCCAGCCTGGGCCTGCCAAACAACAACAACTACAACCAAAAAATATCCGAGTGTTGTGGCAGGCACCTGTAGTCCCAGCTACTTAGGAGGCTGAGGCAAGAGAATCGCTTAAGCCCAGTAAATGAGGTCACTGTGAACTGTGATGCCACGGCACTCTACCCAGAGCTTGAGCTCTCAAAAAAATAAATAAATAAATAAATAAATAAAATTGGCAGGCCCCTTGACTCCCAGCTACTTGGGAGGCTGAGGGAAGAGAATTGCTTAAGCCCAAAAGTTTGAGGATGCCGTGAGCTGGGACGCCATGGCATTCTACCAAGGGCAGGATACTCTGTCTCAAAACAAAATAGAAAAAAAGAGATTTCAGCCTAAGGTTAATTGTATGTCAAATTAAAAACTAGGTCAGAAGAATATTAGAAAGCTGTTAATCCCCCCACTCCCACCAACCTACTTGATTCACTTTTGGATCTCCTAAGGACCATTTTATTTTATTTTATTTATTTATTTATTTTTTGTAGAGACAGAGTCTCACTTTATCGCCCTGGGTAGAGTGCCGTGGTGTCACACTGCTCACAGCAACCTCCAGCTCTTGGGCTTAAGCGATTCTCTTGCCTCAGCCTCCCGAGTAGCTGG
>CAUYON010072778.1:0-33788 GCA_963573935.1 Arctocebus calabarensis | reverse complement strand
TGTGGGTTAATCTTACTGGAGTTAGATGATATCTCAAAGTGGTTTTGATTTGCATTTCTCTGATGATTAAGGATGATGAGCATTTTTTCATGTGTTTGTAGCCCATGCTCTTGTTTTCACCAGAAATTTTTCTGTTCGAAGTCTCTTGCCCACATAGAAATGGGGTTATTTATTCTTTTCTTATTGATTAGTTTGAGCTCTCTGTAGATTATAGTTATCAGACCTTTGTTGGAAGCATAACCTGTAGAAATCTTCTCCCATTCTGAAGATTGTCTGTTTGCTTTGCTTACTGTGCTCTTTCCTGTACAAAATCTTTTTAGTTTGATCAGATCCCAGTAATATATTTTTGGTGTTGCTTCAATTGCCCTGGGGGTTCTCCTCATAGAATATTCTCCCAGGTCAATTTCTTCAAGTGTTTTCCTTGCACTCTCTTCTAGTATTTGTATAGTTTCATGTCTTAAGTTTAAATCTTTTATCCAGTGAGAATCAATTTTTGTTAATGGTGAAAGGTGGGGGTCCACTTTCCAGCCAGTTCACCCAGCACCATTTGTTAAATAGGGAGTCTTTCCCCCACTGAATATTTTTGATAAGCTCTTCGAAGATCAAATGGCGATAAGTAGCTGGGTTCATCTCTTGGTTCTCTATTCTGTTCCATAAATCTACCGCTCTGATTTTGTGCCAGTACCATGCTGTTTTGATCACTATAGATTCATAGTATAGCCTGAAGTCTGGTAATGTGATACCTCCTGATTTGTTCTTACTTTTGAGTAATGTATTTACTATTCGAGGTTTTTTCTGATTCTATATAAAATGAAGTACTATTTTTCAAGTTCTTTAAAGTATGACAATGGTGCTTTAATAGGGATTCCATTACATCTGTAGATTGCTTTGAGTAGTATGGACATTTTAACAATGTTGATCTTCCCAGCCATGAGCATGGTATGTTTTTCCATTTGTTAACATCTTCAGCTACTTCTTTTCTCAGAGTTTCATAGTTCTCCTTATAGAGATCTTTCACGTCCTTTCCTAGGTAAATTCCCAGATATTTCATCTTCTTTGGCACTATTGTAAAAGTATTAGAGTCCTTGATTGTCTTTTTCAGCTTGACTAGTATTGGCGTATATAAAAGCTACTGACTTGTAAGTATTGATTTTGTATCCTGAGATGCTGCTGTATTCCTTGATCACGTCTAACAGTTTTGAAGTTGAGTCCCTGGGATTTTCCAGGTATAGGATCATATCATCAGCAAAGAATGAGACTTTGATCTTCTCTGACCCTATTTGGATACCCTCAATTGCCTTCTCTTGCCTGATTGTGATGGGTAAGACTTCCATTACTATGTTGTATAGCAGTGGAGACAGTGGGCATCCTTGCCTCGTTCCTGATCTGAGAGGAAATGTTTTTAATTTAACTCCATTTAATATGATATTGGCTGTGGGTTTGCTGTAGATGGCCTCTATTAGTTTAAGAAATGTCCCTTCTATGCCTATTTTCTTAAGAATTCTGATCATGAAAGGATGCTGTATATTATCAGAGGCTTTTTCTACGTCAATTGGGAGAATCATATGGTGTTTGTTTTTTATTTTACTGATGTGATGTATTCATAGATTTGCTTATGTTGAACGAACCCTGTAACCCTGGAATAAACCAACTTGATCATGGTGTATAATTTTTTTGATGTGTTGTTGAATTCTGATTGCTAAGATCTTATTGAATATTTTTGTGTTGATATTCATTAATGATATTGGTCTATAATTTTCTTTCTTTGTTGGATCCTTTCCTAGTTTGGGAATCAGAGTGATATTTGTTTCATAGAATGTGTTGGGAAGTATTCTTTCTTTTTCTATGCTTTGGAAAACATTGTATAATATAGGTATTAGCTCTTCTTAAAAGGTTTGATAGAATTTGGATGTGAAGCCATCTGGTCCTGGACTTTTCTTTTTAGGGAGATTTCATATTGTTGATGCTATTTCAGTAGTTGATATAGGTCTTTTCAAAATTTCTAATTCTTTCTGGTTGAGTCTAGGAAGGTGGCGTACTTCCAGGTATTGGTCCATTTCCTTCAGATTTTCATATTGCTGGGAATAGAGATTTTTGTAGTAATCGTTGAGGACTTTTTCAAGTTCTGAAGTGTCTGTTGTTATTTCTCCTTTATCTTTTCTCATAGATGATATCAGAGATTTTACTTTTCTATTTCTGGTTAGGTTGGCCAAAGGTTTATCAATTTTGTTAATCTTTAAAAAAAAAAAAAACTTTTTGTTTCATTGATCTTCTGAATGATTCTTTTCTTTTCAATTTCATTTAGTTCTGCCCTAATTTTGGTTATTTCTTTTCTTCTACTAGGTTTGGGGTTGTACTGTTCTTCCTTTTCCAGTTGCTTGAGATGATCCATTAAGTTGTTGGCTTCCTCTCTACCTGTTTTCTTGATGAAGGCTTCCAATGCTTTAAATTTCCCTATAAGTACTGCCTTTGCAGTATCCTACAGGTTTTTATAATTTGTGTCTTCATTATCATTTTGTTCCAAAAATTTGGTGATTTCCTTCTTAATCTTATCTTTGACCTAGCTATCATTCAGCCTCAGATTATTTAGCTTCCATGACTTTTAGTCTGAAGATTCCCATTGCTGTTGAGTTCAACTTTTATTCCATGATGGTTCAAGAAGATACAAGGAAAAAATTCTACACTTTTAAATTTGCTGAGGTTAGACTTGTGTCCTAGGATATGATCTATTTTGGAGGATGACCTGTGGGCTGTTGAGAAGAATGTATATTCATTTTTATTAGGGTGAAATGTTCTATAGAGGTCTGTAAAGTCCATTTGTTCTAGGGCCAGGTTTAAGTCTAATATTTCTTTTGGAGGATCTATCCCCAAACTGTCAAAGGGGTGTTAAAATCTCCAACTATTATAGTGCAGGAAGATATCAAGTTGTTTATATTCATTAGGGTTTCCTTTATGAATTGAGGAGCATTCTAGTAGGGTGCATAAATGTTAATTATTGAAATCTCTTCATATTGGGTGTTTCCCTTGACAAGTATATAGTGATCTTCCTTATCTTTCTTTATCTTTGTTGCTTTAAAGCCAATTGTATCTGCTACTAAAATCGCAACCCCTGCTTTTTTTTAGTTTCCATTTGCCTGTATTATAGGACTCCCTCCCTTCACCCTGAGTCTTATTTTTATCCTCTAAGGTAAGTGAGATTCTTGTATACAGTAGATATCCAGTCTGAATTTATGTATCCAGTCAGCCAGCCTGTGCCTCTTTAGAGGACATTTAAACCATTCACATTAATTGAGAGAATTGATAATCCTGGTTGTATTTTGGGTGTCATGATTTTCGGATGTCCAATTTTTTGTCCTTTCACCACTGTGGAAGTTGGGTTTTGTTCAAAAATTTCTGGATGAGTTTACTTTGGAGGTAGAGCATTGTGCTGGTCATTGTGGAGGATGGGTCTGAGATTGGAAACCTGGAGAGCTGGTTTAGTTATGGAAAATTTCTTCAACATGTCTGTGTCATTAAAGAATTTGATTTCTCCATCACAAATGAAACTCAGCTTAGCTGGATAGAGGATCCTGGGCTAGAAGTTGTTTTAGGAGATTGAAAGTTGATGTCCATCTTCTTCTGGCTTGAAATGTATTGGCTGAGAGATCTGCAGTTGTTCTGATATTTCTCCCTTTGTAGGGGATGCTTTTCTTATGTCTAGTTACTTAGAGAATTTTCTCCTTCATCTTAACTTCAGCAAAGTTAATCACAATGTGTCTAGGAGATGCTTTATTTGGATGGAGTCTTGCTGGGGCTCTGAAACCGTCTGTTATCTGAAGTTCTGTATCTCTTGCAATGCTTGAGAAATTCTCCTCCAAAATCTCTTAGAGAAGAGCATCTGTACTTTTAAGACCATCTTCTTCTTCAGGAATTCCTATAAGACAAATGTTTAATTTTTTGGAGTTGAGTGATCCCACAACTCTCAGAGAATGATCAGTTTTTGCTCTCCATTTGTCTGCCTCTTTAAGCATTTGGAAATGTTCAAAGCTTTGTCTTCAGTTTCAGAGATCCTTTCTTCTGCCTGGCCAACTCTATTACTGAGGTATTCTAATGTATTTCAGAGTTCCTCAACTAACTTTTTCATCTTTGAGCTCTGCTATCTCTTTTCTCATTATGTCCATATCTTTGGTGACTTGGGCTTTGAATTCATTAATTTCTTTTTTTTTTTTTAATTCATTAGTTTCTTGAGACAACTTTAGAACTACTCTTTGGAATTCAATTTCTATCTTTTCTTCTATTCTATTTATCTTATTCGCCATCCATATTCTGAATTTGATTTCTACATTGCTGCCATTTGTCTATGCATGGCATCTTCAGTTGTATCTCCTTTGTCATTTCTTGTGGGGGTCGATCTACTCTGGTTATTCATGTTGCCAGAGTTCTTTTGTTGGGTCCGCCCCATGTTTATTTTCCACCATTTGGTTATTAGAACTGGTAGGGTGAGATTGAATTTGGGTTCCCAGGTAGTAGAGATAGCACCTTACCAAAGCGCTAGGCTTTGTAATTGTGGCTTGTCTCCTACAACCTTATCAAATCCTCTTTCAGAGTTTTAGCCAGAGACTCTGAGGACCTACTTGGTGAGATAGCGCAAGCTAGCTCTGTTTTGATATCAGCCAACCTCTACCCTATCTTAAGGAACCACAGTATTAGGTTTAAATCTCAACTATGAAGTGATACAAACAGCTCTGGTGCCCAGCCCCCACCCTTTAGTTCTTTTCCGCTACAGAACTTCGAAGGTCAACCTCAGAATGTCCCTGAGTGGACAGCCCCAGACACAGATTCCAACCAAATTGTCTCAGGCAATTGGTGCAAACCCTGCTCAACAGAGAGGAATTCAAGGGTCTCCAACAGCACAATTGGAGCCAAGGATCCACATTCCCCCATGCCAAACTCAGTCCACACTGTTGTCTGCTTCCCTGTTCACCAGCGCAGCTGGAGCCAGGGACCATGCCCCCACCTACCAGTCTTAGTACACACACAGCTAGCCTCTGCTTGCCAGACCAGTTGGAGTCAGGGGACCATGCCACCGCCTACCAGTCTCAGTCCACTGCCTGGCAAGCCACTGTTCACAGGCTCTGTTTGAGTCAGGACACTGCACTCCAGCCACCGGTCTCAGTCCTCACCTGGTAAGCCTCTGCTCACCAGCCCCACTGGAGACAGTGGACTGTGCCCTAGCACTCAGGTCTTGGTTCACACCCAGTAAGCCACTATTCGAGGGTTCTGTTGGAATCAGGGGATCATGCCCTTGCTCTCTGGTTACAGTCCACACCTATCAAGCCTGTGCTTACAGGCCCAGCAGGGGCTGGGGACCAGCCCTGTCTGCCGAACTCAGTCCACACTGGGCAACCACTCTCCCACTGTGGGTGCCATCAGAGCCAGGGGTTCTGCACCCCGTCCCACCAGACACAGTCCAAACTGAGGGCCAACAGCACCACTAGCCGGGCATAGTCATAACCAGGGGACTGCTCCTCCTCCCACCAAGTGTCCCTTTCTTCCCACACCCTCTTTCTTCCCTGTTAGTTACTATGTCATAGTAAGTCAAGTATTGCTTGCTTCGTTCCATTATTCAGGCCAGAACGACAGTGTTCCTATTGGTGTTCTGCTTCACTTAGTGTTGACTTCAGCCTTAAACTCCTTTCCTTTATTTTAGCATCATGTTTCTGAAGACCATTTATATCCCCAATACTTCATTCCTTTTAATGGCTAAATAATATTCCATTATATGGCTATGCCACATTTGCTTATCTACTTACCAGCTGGACATTTAGATTTCTTTCTACCTTATGGCTGTTGTGAATAAGTGCTGCCTACAAATGCACATTCACTCTAAGTTTTGTTTGAATACCTGTTTTAATTCTTTTGGGTAATTTTTATGAATGCAACTGCTATATAATTTTGTGAGGAACTGTCAAACTTCTCCATAGCAGCTGTCCTATTTTACATTCCTGCCAGCAATTGTATAAAGGTTCTAATTTCCCCATATTTATGCCAACACTTATTTTCTATTTTTATTATTGTCATCTTAGCGAATGTGCTGTTCATTTTTTAAAATTTATTTTTCTCCGGGTTCTTCAAATTGGATAAATTATCAATCTTTAATTTCACTGGCTCTTTCCTCTATTCATTGATAAGCCCATTCAATAATTTTTTTCTTCTAGATACTATATATTTTATTAATTTTAGAATTTCCAGTTGGTTCATTTTTATAGTTGCCTTTTTATGCATTTGCTTTCTTTCTTTCTTTTCTCTCTCTCTCTCTTTTCACTTTATCACCCTCAGTAGAGTGCTGTGGCGTCACAGCTCACAGCAAACTCCATCTCCTGGGCTTAGGCAACTCTCTTGCCTCAGCCTCCTGAGTAGCTGGGACTACAGGCGCCCACCTCAACGCCTGGCTATTTTTTTATGGCAGTTTGGCTGGGGCCGGGTTTGAACCCACCACCCTTGGTATATGGGCTGGTGCCCTACTCACTGAGCCACAGGTGCCGCCTGCATTTGTTGTATTTCTTAACATCACTGACCATAATTGTAATAGCCATCATAAAGTTCTCATTTGTAAATTCCAACATCTGAGTCACCTCAGGTTCTTTTGTAATAGTCTTTTTCTTAAGAATTTTTCACATTTTCCTGATTTTTCATGTCAAGTAATCTTGGATTTTGTCTCGGCTATTTTGAATATTATGGTATGGGAACTCAAGATCTATTATAGTGCTCAGAAGTTTGGGCCCAAGAGTATTGACTATTTTGTTTCAGCAATTAACTTATAAAGACTCAAACAGCAAACTCCCCTGGGACAGCAGTTCCAATCTCAGTTCCGTTCTTTTATCCTTTCCTGGAGTTTGTCCGTGCACACAGGGCCAGGTGTGAGTTACACATGGGATTTAGGTTTCTTCTTTCTGGCTCTCTGGTTTCTGGAACATTCCCTCAGTTTCTAGTGTATGTGGGTCGCCCTGGCCTGTCTGTCCTCTGATTATTCAGGCCAGAACTACAGTGTTCCTATTGGTGTTCTGCTTCACTTAGTGTTGACTTCAGCCTTAAACTCATAAAAATGGAAAATTTACTCAGTATCTTCTTTTTGTTTGTTTGAGGCAGAGTTTCACTCCGTTGCCCAGGCTAGAGAGCCGTGGCACCCTCAGAGCTCACAGCAACCTCAAATTCTTGGGCCCAAGTGGTCCTTCTGTCTTAGCCTCCCAAGTAGCTGGGACTTACAGGCGTATGCCACCCTGCCTGGCTAACTTTTGTGTTTTTGTGGAGTGTCTCACTGTGTTTCTCAGACTGGTTTTGAACTCCTGGCCTCAAGCGATCCTCTCTCCTGGGCCTCCCAGGGTACTAGGATTACAGGTGAGAGCCGCCACACCCAGCCCCAGTACTATAGTTTTATTGCTAATATTGTTCCAACTTTGGCCTTTGGGAGCATTTTCAGGTTGGCTCCCATGACCTTCTGATATCTCACCCCCTACACACTCCCCCTTTTTAAAGCACTTCTTTCTGACTCCACAAGATGCTTTGGGCTTATCTTGCATTTTCCTGTCCTGGCCCCAGGAGCAATCAGTTACCTAGCAAGTCCCAGGTTATTTTACTAGAGAATGGGTATTTAGAAACCAGAATTTATGTGCTAGATGTGTTCATTGCAGTTTCTAGCCCTTTCCAGTAGATATTTCTAGGATATATATGTATGTATGTATACTAACTCATACACACCTTTATGTTTCCCTATTTATCTGCCTATAATATATTATATGCAAATATATATATATATATTTTTTTTTTTTTTTGCAGTTTTTGGCTGGGGCTGGGTTTGAACCCACCACCTCCGGTATATAGGGCTGGCATATATGTTTTTTAACACATGAATACATTATTGATACCTCCAACTCGAATTCAGCACCACAGAGTTTATTCTAGCTTCTCTTTTTCCTTATTTATAAGTCATTTCTCTAAGAGTGAAAAAACTGATAGTATTGTCTATATTCATTTGTTCTACTTTAATACTCAAATGCAATAGTTTCAGAGATCTTTACCAATACCTACATAAGAAACAAATTTACCAATTGCAGTGTTTTTGTTTAGTTTTTTTTGTCTTTAGCTTCACAGTATTCACTTAAAGCACTGGGATTTTTTTTGTTTGTTTGTTTCTTTTTTTTTTAATTGTTGGGAATTCATTGAGGGTACAAAAAACCAGGTTACACTGATTGCATTTGTTAGGTAAAGTCCCTCTTATAATTGTGTTTTGCCCCCCAAAAGTGTGGCACACACCAAGACCCCACCCTGCTCACTCCTTCCATCTCTCTGCTCTTCTTTCCCCCATGTTTCTTTTTTTTGGCCATTTTAGGCCGGAGTTGGGTTTAAACCCACCACCTCCACATATGGGGCCAGTGTCCCACTCTT
Source organism: Arctocebus calabarensis (assembly GCA_963573935.1). Classification (NCBI taxonomy): domain Eukaryota; kingdom Metazoa; phylum Chordata; class Mammalia; order Primates; family Lorisidae; genus Arctocebus; species Arctocebus calabarensis. The sequence continues at coordinate 25,364 of CAUYON010072778.1, read as the reverse complement.
TTGAGCCACAGGCGCCACCCTGTGTTTTCCACAGCAATTAAGGCCCACTCCTTTCTTTCCCCTCCTTTCAGGTGATAGAATTCATTTGTAATATAGTCATTTGTTACCTCCTGGTTGATTTTTTTTTTTTTTTTTTTGAGACAGAGCCTCAAGCTGTCACCGTGGGTAGAGTGTCGTGGCATCACAGCTCACAGCAACCTCCAATTCCTGGGCTCAAGCGAGTCTCCTGCCTCCGCCTCCCAAGTAACTGGGACTACAGGCGCCCGCCACAACGCCCGGCCATTTTTTGGTTGCAGCCATCATTGTTGTTTGGCGGGCCTGGGCTGGATTCAAACCCGCCAGCTCAGGTGTACATGGCTGGCGCCTTAGCCCGTTGGGCCACAGGCGCCAAGCCTATGTTTTTGTTTTTGTTTTTTTGGAGACAGAGCCTCAAGCTGTCACCCTGGAGAGAGTGCTGTGGCATCGCAGCTCACAGCAACCTCCAATTCCTGGGCTCAAGCGAGTCTCCTGCCTCCGCCTCCCAAGTAGCCACTTTTGAGGAAACCAATGTTGTTCTGATTGTTGATTCTCCAAATATGTTTCCCCCCACTGGAAGCTCTTAGCATTTATCCACTCCTTATTCCTCCTGTTGTAAAATGTTCAGAAGTATGTATGTTGGTGAAAGTCTTTTACATTTTGATGACCCAGTGGGCCTTATAAATCTGAAGCAGGATAATCCTAGGTATGTAACCAAAGAGAAATAAAAATCAGTTATTACACAAAAGCCTGTACACAAATGCTTATATTTATTGATAATTACTAAAAATTAGAACAACCCTTGGGGCGGCACCTGTGGCTCAATGGGTAGGGCACCAACCCCACACTGAAGGTAGTGGGTTCAAACCCAGCCCCGACCAAACTGCAACAAAAAAATAGCCAGGTGTTGTGGCAGGCGCCTGTAGCCCCAGCTACTCGGGAGGCTGAGATGAGAGAATCGCCTAAGCCCAGGAGTTGGAGGTTGCTGTGAGCTGTGTGACGCCACGGCATTCTATGAGGGCGATAAAGTGAGACTGTCTCTACAAAAAAAAAAAAAAAACACCCAGATGTCGTTTAACTGGCGAGTAGATGAAAAAACAATGGGATACTACTCAGCAATAAAGGGATAACCTATGGATTCACACATCAATACAGAATACATCTTAAATGCATTTTGCTTAGTGAAATAAGAGAGGCCCATTTGTATCGCTGCATAATGAATAACTCTACTTTTTTTTTTTTTTTTTTTGAGACAGAGCCTCAAGCTGTCACCCTGGATAGAGTGCTGTGGCATCACAGCTCACAGCAACCTCCTGGGCTCAAGCGAGTCTCTTGCCTCTGCAAGAGGGGGACTACAGGTGCCCACCACAAAGCCTAGCCATTTTTTGGTTGCAGCTATCATTGTTGTTTGGCGGGCCCAGGCTGGATTCGAACCCACACCCAGGTGTACTGGGTGAAAGACAATGGAACAATGCCCTTAAAATTTTTTTTTAAGTGATATTCTTTTTTTTTTTTTTTTGATATGGAGTTTCACTTTGTCGCCCTGGGTTGAGTGCTGTGGCATCACAGCTCACAGCAATGTCAAAGGCTTAGGCTCAAGCAATTCTCTTGCCTCAGCCTCCCAAGTAGCTGGGACTACAGGCACCCACCACAGTGTCTGGCTATTTTTTATAGACAGGATCTTGCTCTTGCTCAGGCTGATCTCGAACCTGTGAGATCAGGGAATCCACCGGCCTTGGCCTTCCAGAGTGCTAGGATTATAGGTGTGAGCCACCTCATCCCCAAAAAGTGATTTTCAATCTATAATTCTATATGCAGGTAGATAATTGTGAGGGTAAAAAAATTTTTTTTTTTTTGAGACAGAATCTCACTATGTCACCCTTGGTAGAGTGCTGTGGCATCACAGCTGACAGCATCCTCAAACTCTTGGGCTTAAGCGATTCTCTTGCCCCAGCCCCCCCCGTAGCTGGGACTACAAGCGCTCACTACAATGCCCAGCTATTTTTTTTGCTGTAGTTGTTATTATTGTTGTTTAGCAGGCATGGGCTGGGTTTGAACCTGCCAACCCCGGTGTATATGGCCGGCACCCTAGCCAGCCTAGCTGCTGAGCTACAGGTGCTGAGGCATTATTAGGTTCTTTTAAGAAATTTAGAACACTAATTTGTGAGGATAAACTCCATTCATCAGGGTGGACACAGATCACAGGTAGCTGTGACTTTCCATACAGTTTGCAAGTCCACGGCTCTCTGATCAACCTTGGATGCCATGTAATCTTGTGTTTCTCTTTTTCTGTGTCTGAGATGTCACCTTCCTGGTGTCTGGGATTCCATAGCTGCTTCTTGAAGTAAGCATTGGTCAAATGTTTTGGGACTTGCACATTGCTGATAGCAATTTTGTGGAGGTGGTGATGACAAATTTCTGGTGTGTTCAGAGAGGAACTCCATTGAGGACCAGAAGTCCATTCACAAGCAATAGGGCACTTGATTTCTCCTGCGAGGCTGGTCCACGAGGGACGCTGCTCGCAATTCCCTCACGTGCTGACCGAAGGGCTTTTTGCTGCCACGCAGCAGTTTTTGAGGCACGTCTTCCTTAGGGTGATATCGAGGCGTTTGGGGAAGTTTAACCACCCAGGGACCATCATCTGTGTCACCACCAACTGGTTTTTAGCAATGGTGAGAGCATTCTTTTTCTTTTCAGTCCTGGACTTAGCAGTTGAGTGCTTCCTCTCGTACGCTGCCTGCCTGGAATTCAGAGCAGATTGGGAATACGTGCCAGTTCCTCTGATGAGGACAGGATTTCAGCTCTAGCAAGACTTCCCCTTCTTGGGCTTTTTAGCCTTAAGGTCCTGCCCCTTCTCCTTGCCACCAGCATCATCCTTCGTGGCTTCAGGGTTCTTCTGCTTAGTATCCACTTTATTAACTTTTCACCCTCCATCTCTCAAATGAGGAAGCAAGAGTCATGTTTTTAGACATGATGTATTCAGAAAATTCACTTCTCAGGCATTTTACTTAGGTTCAAAATTACTTGAGGGGCGGCGCCTGTAGAAGCTACAGCTCGGCACCTGTAGCTCAGCAGTTAGGGTGCTGGCCACATACACCGGGCCTGGCTAGGGTGCCAGCCATATACACTGGGGTTGGCAGGTTCAAACCCAACCCGTAGTAGGTAGGGTGCCAGCCACATACACCGAGGGTGGTGGGTTTGAACCTGGCCTGGAGCAGCTAAAAAACAACAATGGCAACTGCACCAACAAAAATCCCCGGGTGTTGTGGTGGGCGCCTGTAGTTTCAGCTACCTGGGAGGCTGAGGCAAGAGACTCACTTATGCCCGAGAATTTGAGGTTGCTGTGAGCTGTGACGCACGGCACTCTATCCAGGGCGACAGCTTGAGACTCTGTCCCCAAAACAAACTACTTGAGGATACACTCCAGCAAAACAAAGAGTAAAACAAGAAAGCAGATGGTAGGGGGTCCAGAAAACTGGCTCCCCCAACCAGGAGCAACAGTGGGAAATCCAATAGCTGCGTGTGAGACGTAGGGAGTGACCGGTACAGGTTGGAAGATGGGGATAAAAGACTCTGCAAGAAAAGAAAACGGAGGAGGGGAGATGGGGTGGGGAAGGACTTGATAGAAACATTGATGAAACATTAGGGAAGGGTTAGTGGAATGCACATGAGGAAGGGTAAGAGGAAAAAAGACAGGCAGCTGAAGACTCCCGGGAAAAGAAAAGCTGCATAAGAGAGGAAATGTAATCATAATATATCACTGGGCCGGCAGAGAACATTCACATGATCATCAGCGCCATCTCTGATTATTGGTTTAGTTAGGAATGGGAATGTAATTGTCCTGGGGGATGGGAGAGAGGAGGGTCAGGGACAAGAGGCTAAATTCTTAATGTCTGTGACACTGCTAGAACGAGAGAGAATAAGCACACTGGACATGTGGAGGCAACTACTGAGGCTTAGGGAGGTAACAGTTAGCTCAACAGTGTTCATGCAGGCGGCATAACTCCGCCCTCCTGACGTCTCAGTGCCTGAAAAACAGGTCAAATAAACAGTAGACGTTCCTTTTTCCAAAACCCGGATGTGACAGCCCTCAGACGCCCTCAGCAGGTGGAGACGTGCCTGTTGGTATCAAGGGTCTTTCTTTGGGGTCAAGATGGTTACATATGTAAGGAACAGGAATTAGAAAGTAACAGGGTGGCTGGTCCCCCTCCTGGCCCCCAAATACATAACTTTTTTTTTAAGCTTTTGAGAATGTGGGGTCAATTGACCTGTGCCACTGTTTATTGTACCCCAGATTCGAAAGAAACCTGGCACAAACAGCCTCCTAGTTTGCTTGAATGAGGAAATGTGAACATCAGATGGTTTTAATGAGTGAGGCATTTACAGGCTATTTCACTGACACAAAAAGGACATTATCACCGGTCCCCATTGCCTGCAGCACCTGGAGCGGCTCAGACAATAGCAATTCACATAATGAGAAATCTGAAGTGTCAAGAGATGATGATTGAACAAATTAAGCTTGTGGAATGGCAGAGGAGGGCCCATTTCTTTGTGAGAACCCTGGAACAGTGCTGTCTCTTCAGAAAGCCCTGTGCAGGCTATAGGAGGCCTGGCTGGCCAGGAAGGGCCCCTGGAGGGCCTGAGAGGAGGCCGTCCTTGGGAGGGGGAGGAACTTTCTTGCTTCAGCTATAAATCTGACACCCAAGGGTCCCGGCGTCCTGGTGGGGGCTGTAGTAATTTCAGGCGGAACTGTCACAGAGAGAAACCTCTGAGGACCCACCCACAAACACTGGCCGAGTGGACCACTGAGTTAAGTGACAGCAGGTGGGGGTTGGGGAGAAGGGACGTGCTGGGGAAATCATCTAGAAGCTTATGAATGAAAAGCACATTAATTTGGGAGGCTTTATTTTCATTAAGAAATTACATGCATCCTTTCATTTTTATTGTTTATTGAAGTATAGTACCCTTGCAGAGAAGGGCACATATCATACATAAACAGCTCACTGAATATTGTACTGATTTCTTTTTTTGAGACAGGATCTCACTCTGTCACTCTAGGCAGAATGCCATGGCATAGTTCACAGCAACCTCAAACTCTTCTTGTCTCAGCCTTCTAAGTAGCTGGGACTATAGGTGCCCACCAGCACACCTGGCTAGTTTTTCTGTTTTTAGTAGAGATGGGGTCTCACTCTTGTTTAGGCTGGTCTGGAACTTCTGAGCCCAAGCAATCCACCTGCCTCAGGCATGAGCCACCGCGCCCGGCCTTATTGATTTCTTTTTAAAGATGAAAACCAGAAACCAAAGTGAAAATTAGAAGATAGTTTGGGACATGTTTTGCCACCATCTGGTGACAAGAGGCTGTGATGCTCCAGTGTGGCTAATGGCCTTCCTCCACTTCCAGAAGGACTGGTCAGGACCTCCTCGGGCACGACTCCAGTGGAGACACAGAATGCCCATCCTGGCCATGTGCGCTTGTACCCAGCAAGACCGGGAGGCAGCGAAGTCCTGCTGTATGGGCTGTACAAGAAATCGGCCTAAGACCAAGGAAGGGGCAAATACAGAGAGCTTGCTGTGCTCGTTCTGGAAGTCATTGTTTGTTTTTATCCCACCACTCTTCACTGATTCAGATAAGTGAAGGAAAGGCAGTGGGCTGTTCTGAATACCAGATAGCGCTGCTCTTGTTCCTGTCACCCTTTCGTGACTATCTGAGACCCAAGGAATGAAAACCAGACTACTGACCACAGTCCTCACGGTGCTTCCACCCAACTCTCCGGTCCTTTCTCCTGTTGCTGCCCTGATTTACTCACCCATCCCAATTCCACTGGCCACTACCCTGTCCCTGGACCGTGCCTCGGGGCCTTTGCACCTGCTGTTTCTGCAGCCCTGAGCACTTTGTAGAGGGGCCTGCTTTTCACCTCTGGATTCTTTGATTAGCGGTCACCTCTTCAGTGAACTCCCCTACCGGCCTACCCAAAACTGAGTCCCTTCTCCCCAAACAATCCTGTCTCGTCGTCCTATTGATTCATTGAAGAGCTTACCACAATCTGACCTTTTATTTATCTGTTCACTTGCTTCCTGACTACCTCTCTTTCCAGAATGTCATCTCTCTGATGGCAAAGACCATGTCTGCCCCACTCATGGTTGTCTCTGCCCTACATGAGTGGGCTCCTAAAACAATTGTGCCTTGTACGTAGCTAGTGCTCTGTCACCAGGTGTTGATAAATAAATGAAAGAAGACTATGCATAATAAACAGATCCCGTAGGGTAAGGTGTTTGCAGACGGAGCCCATGTCTTTCTCTGGGGCATAGAAGTCTGAGTGCTGTGCTCTACACAGAGACTCCCGGAAAGGCCAGGGGGTTATTAAAATGTGTTCGGTATCTATTAAAATCTGTCCGTCATCTATTGCTGCATAACCATTTACTACACGCTTGGCAACTGAAAACAAGACACGTTTGTCATCTTGCAGTGTGTGTGGGTGAGGTGTCTGGGCGCGGCTTAGCTGGGCCTTCTAGTCTGCAGCTGAGCTGTCATCCAGAACTCTGATCTGATTTAAGGACAGCTTGGGGAAGCACCAGCATCCCAGCTCATGTACTGTTGGAAGAATTCCATTCCTTGCGATCAAAGGCTGGGAACTTTGGCTTCTGGCTGGCCCTTCCCTGGCTGGGTGCTATCCCCAGGGTCCGGCTGGTTGGTGGCTGAGGCAGTCCTTGATTCCTTGCCCTTGAATCTCCCCAACAGGGCTGTTTGCTACATGAAGGGAGCAAAGAGTCTGCTAAAAAGTTGGATTTTATGATCTTATGTAGCATAATCACAGAAGAGACGTATCATCCACCTGTGCCAAGTTCTACTGATTAAAAACAAGTCACAAGTCCCAGCCACACTCGAGATGAAGAGGTCGTGAGTGTTTGGGGGCCGTCTCGATCTACCCAGCACCGTCCGTGATCTCCTGTTCACCACCTGCCTCAGGTCCCTCATGTGCAAAACACATCTACCTCCCAAAGGGGCCAAGGGTCTCATCCCATCACGTCTCTTTGAAAGTCCAGAATCTCATCATCTAAATCAGGAAACTCCCTGTGGGAGCATTTCCCCCAGATCAGTGGTTCTCAACCTTTCTAATGCCGTGGCCCTTTAATACAGTTCCTGTGGGTCGAGACCCACAGGCTGAGAACCGCTGCCCTAGATCTATCCGTTTTTAAAACTAGAGAAACAAGTCATCACCCTCCCCCCAACATGCGATTGTGGAACAGGCACAGATAACAGTTACAGGTACTTCTACTTACGGGGGAACGTGGAGTACAAAGGAGCCTGGTACTCCTGCCCTGTGACTCCTGGCTTTGACCTCAAAGTTCTTGGTTCTATCCTCTAAATTCATGCATCCTTTTTCTTTTCTCTTTTTTTAAATAAACGATAGCATACACTTATCTACATCTTAGTAGTTTTATCAGCTTGCTTTCTAATCCCAAGTAGGATTTGGGGAGTCCTGATGGTTCTTTTTATTTTTTACTATCTCTTTTCCTTTCAGCCCAATTTGACAGTGATTTTACTGAAATAACTTCCTAAAAACTTTGTAGGCCTTCTGTGGATTTCATCACCCGTTCAACAAAAGCTACACCTACAGACCTTTTTGAGAGAAACCTTTGCCCCTCTGTACCTTAGGCTCTTGCTGAACGGCTGAAGGACAAGGGCCTTACGTGTCCCACTGTCCCTGTGATTGTGGGGGCTCTGTGAGGCAAACCTTCATTATCCGGAGAGGGACTTTGGATAATTGACAACTACTCTGAGCCTCTGACCTCTCTTGGATTTCAATAAAAGGTTAGTCATACAGTCATGCTCTTATCTGTGTCTCCAAACCATGTTTTCCTGGGAGTGCTAAGAAGGCATATCTAAATTTTAACATCTTTTGCTATATGGAAATTCTAATAATTTTCAAAACCAATTAAGTTCTGGTTCTTAGTTGTTTAGTAGCTTCGTCTCAAATTATCTGTCTTCTCATGCATTTTACTATAAGAGCAAGAAAAAGCCAAGCGCTGCCTTCTTCACTTGGCTTGGAAGTCCCTTGAGCTCAGTAACCAGCGTCACTCCTCCGTGTTCTGCTCTCCTGGGACGGGAGACCATCTAGCCAGGCTGTCGGCCACGGCTCTGTGAGCACCTTCCTTCTTCTGTTACTAATGCTGCTTCCTCCTGAGCCTCCACCGGCAGCACCACCCAAATCCCTTCCAATAACAAACTATTTGAGCCGATTTAGTTTTTCCCTACCTCCCTCTTCTAAGTTCTGGCCTCCACCCATTTCCAAAGGCACTCTCACATTTTTAGTTATTTGTTACACCGGCACCTCACTCCTCGTGCTCAATTTCCACTGACAAGGCTTTGCGTCACCCTCTCACCGGGCAGAGCTCAGGTTGACTCTCTTGGACTCCAGAAGTGATGTGGGAGGTTTGACATTCCCCCAGCAGGATGCTGGGTGTGAGAAGCTACTTGGTGACTCATCTTTATGAGCAAAGACGTTGTTCTGACCCTGTTATTTCATCCTAGAGAGGTGGATTTTCTCTGCACCTTTATGTACTTTTAGGGGTTCTCTGCTGAATGAAGAGGACACATTCTCTCGAAGCTGTGATTCTAGGGTTCCTGGGAAATATTTGCATTGAGGAGAACAGAATTGGTGAGAGTGACTTGAGGGCATTAGGGATGGGACACAGGCTTTGTGCTTTGTGGCTCCTACCCGCCTGGAATCACAGGACTGCCCAGCCGGCCCTTGGGACCCTGCCCACAGGTTTCCTCCCGAAGTCTGACATCCAGGGAGAATGAACAGCTCCTTTGATGACTGTCCCCTGGAGGGGCAACCGGGGCACTCATGGTAGAAAGCCTTCAGTCCTGGCAACACTGTGCTGCTTCTAACAAGCCAAGTTGTCAGAGGCATGCCATGGCCTGTGCTCACTCCCGGGATACACCCAGGAGGTGAGCCTTGGGACCCCAGCTCCTGACTGCTGTTCATGCTCGGTCCCTACTAATCTGGAATAGTTCTCTGGAGCAGATACCAAGATGATAAAGCTTCTGTCCTTGGGTGCCCTTAGGATACAGGCCTGTCGACCCGGGTTTGTGGCTCATGAGCTCAATTCAGCACGATGTCATGAACGCCACCGGCGTATCCTTACATCTGGGTGTCCTTACCGCTCTGTTGACTGACTAAATCATTCTTCTGCATGGGGCATTCTACTACAGGACCGCCATCACCCTTATAAAATGTTTCCATTCATCCAGGTCAATATAGACTCAGTTCCAGCAAGGAACTTCTTCTCCACTGCTTTGTAAATACTTGTACTTTCTCTTTTGAAAGATTCATTTTTACTCCCCATCTACTAGAAAGGCTCCTCCAACCACGGGTGGCCTTGCCTTGTAATTTCCCCTGAGAGTCTTTGTCCAACTTTAAGTAAAACCCATTACAGGGCGGCGCCTGTGGCTCAGCGAGTAGGGTGCCGGCCCCATATGCTGAAGGTGGCAGGTTCAAACCCAGCCTTAGCCAAACTGAAACAAAGAAAATAGCGGGGTGTTGTGTTGGGCGCCTGTACTCCCAGCTACTCGGGAGGCTGAGGCAAGAGAATCGCTTAAGCCCAGGAGTTGGAGGTTGCTGTGAGTAGTGTGACGCCACGGCACTTACTGAGGGCGATAAAGTGAGACTCTGTGTCTACAGAAAAAAAAAAAACCCACTCATTATATGTTTTCCTTTTGGAGGTGATAGGGTCAGGCTTCCCAGGGTCACGTGGGTAACAGTAATTCCAGTTGATGTGAGAAACAGGCAGCCTGAGAGTCTCTGCCTAAGTAGAAAATGCCAGTTCTTTAAAGCAAGATAATTCTTATTTTAAAACTCCTTGAGAGTGGGTTCCAATTCCAGATTATGTCACATTATGTCTGATCATCATCTCCAGAGTGTAACTGTGCAGAGACAGAGAAAAAGTTGGGTGAGCAGAAAGCTACTTACCCTGTGTTCACCCACCCGTCTCCTGTGAAGGCCGCTGGGTTCTCCTCTTTTCTTCTCAGAGTCAGTAGGCTGGATGGTGCCTGCCAAAGGATTATCCACCCAGAACCCTATTTGGAACGGGGCTTGGCAGATGGAATTCAGTTACTGATCTTGAGATGTGATCGTCCTGGACTGAGGGTGGCCCCGAAAGCCAAACACAGGTGCTCTTATAAGAGATGGAGGGAGAAGAAAGTGGTGTGAAGGCAAAGGTTGGGCTGAAGCAGCCCCACGTCCAGGGTTACAGCAGCCATCACGAGCTGGGAGGCAGGATGGAAAGGACGCCCAGCTTCCAGAAGGCACCTGACACCTTGACTTTGGGCTTCTGTCCACAAGAAGGGTGAAGGAAATTCCTCTTTCTGGTGATGTGTTCTGGCAGCCCTGGGAAGTAAATGAATAGGGCACGTGGCAGAGATGTAAGATGTTACTGACTGCAGTGTCATCTGGTACGATGGGATAAGCTCTGTTCTCTCCTCCAGAAAGAATTAGGGGCCCCGGGAAGTGATTTGGACCTGGTGTCATGGGTCCAGAATGGCTGTCTCAAGGTCTTCATGACCAAAGGGTGTAGAGGTCATATTGACTCATTGCCACCAGGCATTTAGCTGGAGGAAGATCAGAAAAGTATACTTGTCTCATGTAAGACGAGTCTGTATTGTATTGTTTGCTGGAAATTAACACTTTATGGGATAAGACCTGTCTGTATATAGGTAATTATTGAGAAAAATGGCCACAACCTTTGCTAGTGGAGAGACTGAATTGGAGTCGGAAACTTGTTTTGCTCTCCCTCAGAGGGTTGGAGTACAAGTTGGAGCCATCAGCAATCCATGCACAGGAAAATCTCCATTCACATCTGGCTCATGCAGGTGCTAGATTCTGCCAGATATAAATAAGAACAGAGGCTTGAGCCTCATTTCTCATGGGGCAAGGAGTCGGGTTTCCGGGAGGGTGAGGGGACACCGGTTGGGAGTGAGAGGGGCTGCGTGTGTGTATCTGCATTGAAGAGGATGCAATAGTCCCTTAGTGGGGACCTGCCCTTTGTGGACGGTCACATTGAGAGGGCTGCAGCTCAGCCTGGGATTCCCCAAGCCTAGGAGATTTCCATAGACTCCTCTCCTAGGTCAGAACTGTGGCGGGGCCAATAAGAGGTGCACAGGCCCATTCTGAGTAATTTGGGTTGAGAAACACTGGCTAGATGCCTTGGCAAAATCCCTTCTAAGTGGAAAACTGATTAATTTAACATTTTATCAACCAAGAATGTCTACAAATAAGGGCTCACGCCTGTAATCCTAGCACTCAGGGGGACCGAGGCAGGTGGATTGCCTGAGCTCATGAGTTTGAGACCTGCCTGAACTAGAGTGAGACCCCCGTCTCTAAAAATAGCTGGCCTTGTGGCCTGTAGTCCAGCTACTTGGGAAGCTGAGGCAAGAGAATCACTTAATCCCAGAAGTTTGAGGCTGCTGGGAGCTGTGACGGCACCCTACCGAAGGCAACAAAGTAAGACTCTGTCTCAAAAAAAAAAAAAAAAAAAAGAATTTCTACAAATATTGGCACATCTAGACTCCTGTAGGGAAATAACTAATGTAAATAGAGAAGAGGGGGAAATGACTGCTCTCGTTCCTGGTCAGCCGTATGGTAAACCCGTGGACTTTCACTAATGATCATGGAAGCGGCTGCAGGAGGCAGAGTATGAGTTAGCCAGAGACGAGCGTGTGGATGTGCGGTCTTTACGAGATAGAACAGCTCGCTATAGCAGAGGGGTGGGACCCCGGACTCAGGGCCATGAGACCTAGCTTCCTGTTTCAGCTGCGCTAGTTAATTGGGCAGCATTTATTTGGTTTTTGACTGCCAAGCACCTGACCCTCTGCCTCCTACCTACGACTTGGCAAAGTCCCCAAAACTCATCTCCCTCCTGTTTTCTGAACTGTAGACTCTGGAGCAATCTTTCTAGACAAGGCATCACTTCATGGAGCTGTGACAGAGGGATTCCACTGGGAGTATTTGATGTCCCAGGACAGGCACCCCCGGAACTGTGAGGCTTCAGGAGGCCTGGGCCGTGCAGGGCCAGCGAGCATCAGCCCCGCCAGGTCCGTCCTGCCCCGCTGACTGTGCTTGCCCTCCAGTCTTCTTCTCTTAAGTCCATCAGAGTTGGTTTCTCTTGTTTGTATGGTTGTGTAATTTTGCATAAATTAAACTCTGTGGAATCCAGTTTAAAATTAAGCTTCTTAGATGGAGACTAATGTTTACATGGGTGGAACTGGAACATATTCTTCTTAACGAAGTACCTCAAGAATGGAAGAAAAAGTATCCAGTGTACTCAGCCCTACTATGAAGCTAATTTATAGTTTTCATATGAAGGGTATAACCCAATTATAGCACAAGGATATGGGGAAAGGGGCAAGGGAGGGGCGGAGAGGGGGGAGGATGGGGGGAGGGAGGGTGATTGGTGGGATCACACCTACGGTGCATCTTAGAAGGGTACAGGTGAAACTTACTAAATGCAGAATAGAAATGTCTAAACACAATAACTAAGAAAATGCCATGAAGGCTATGTTAACCAGTTTGATGAAAATATTTCAGATTGTATATAAAACCAGCACATTGTACCCCATGATTGCATTAATGTACACAGCTTTGATTTAATTAAAAATAATAATAATTTAAAAAAAGAGAAAAAATTAAGCTTCTTAGAATTCTAGGATGAAATATTGGAAGCTAAAGGGATGAAGGGGCTGGCGATGGCTACAGTACAAGTGTGCTTACACTTTCTTCCCGATTGGGAAAGTAAAAGACTAGGTTTAAAAATCAAGTTTTCTGGGCCAGAGGTGGTGTGTCACACCTGTAATCCCAGTACTCTGGAAGGCTGAGGCAGGTGGATTGCGTAACGTCAGGAGTTGAAGATCAGCCTGAGCAACAGAGCAAGCCTCCATCTCTACAAAGAAAAAAAAAGAAGAAGAAAAACTAGCTGGTGTTATTGTGGGCACCTGTAGCCCCAGATACTTGGAAGCCTGAAGCAGGAGAATCACTTGAGCCGGAGAGTTTGAGGTTCCTGTGAGCTGTGATCACACCACTGCCCTCATGCCTCAGCCACAAAGTGAGACCCTGTCTCGAAAAACAAATTAGCCTCCACTGAAGGCCACCCTGATCATAACTTGTTCAGTTTCCCATTGCAGCAGCAGGATTCTTGGTAACAGAAGATGCACTATATTTAGCATACCATGCAGTGAACGAGAAGGGTGCGGGAACTCTGTGATCTGAACAGGGAGGCCGCCAGGATACATTACTAGTTCAGGAGAGTGTATAGTATGATTACGGCTTTCTGCAATAAAAAATGGGGGAGGAATAAGTTGTTTTGGCTGTTTTCTTATATTTGCCTTATGAAACACTGAAAGCATTAAGTAAGAAATAATATAAAAGGTTACCTGATGGCAGAATGGGGTGAATAGAGGACAGAGTGGGAGCCAGACTTTTACTACTGGTCTACTTTTAAAATCATGTAAATATATATTTTTTTTAAGAAAAAGAAAGATTCATAAGATTTAGGTGCTCTGTATCTAAATGTAATACCTGATAGATATGTAAAATCTTTCTATGATATTATTATATAAATAAGATTTATTTTTATCTTTATTTTTATTTTTTGTTGACCAGGCTAGAGATCTGTGGAGTCATAGCCCACAGCGACCTCAAACTCTCAGGCTCAAGCAATCCGCCCTCCTCAGCCTCCCAGAATGCTAGGATTGCAGGCATGAGCCACCACGCCCAGACTGTAAATAGGATTTTAAAAATGCAGTCTGACTTCAAGTGAAGGCTTTGAGAAGATCTGTGTGCAGAGTGCAGAGAGAGCAGGGGATTGGTTGGAGAAGTAGGTCCAGCTTGCACAGCCTCCAACCACGTCCTTGTGCTTGGATTTCACCCCAGACAGGCCAGCGCTACTGAAGGAGTTCACCAAGGGGAGGGACTGAGTTCAGGGCCTGTGTACCAGGTTTTTGCTGCTCAATTTTGTGCTCATTTCACTGATAGAGAAAACTGAAGTTATTGGCAACTCCCAGTACCATTTCTGACATTCAACTTTGTTAAGAGATTAATCATCTAATATAAAGGCCATTCTTCAGTTAAAACGATGCGCCCTGAACTCTGTAAGAATTTGCCTTTGAAATCTTCAGTAATCAGTGCTAGTCAATGTGTTAGGAACCTCATGATTAATGGAAGTTGGTGACTGCCTTGTGGAAAATGTATTGAGATCTTATTTGTTTTAGTTCTACCATAAATAAATTAGGTTATTAAAATAAAAGACAGAAAATTCTAGAAAAAAAGTTAACCAAAAATCAAAATGAGGATATTCTTTCTCAGCACTTGGGAGGCCGAGGCCGGCGGATCGCCTGAGCTCACAGGTTTGGGACCAGGCTGAAGCAGAGCCAGACCTCATTTTTAAAAGCAGCCCAGACATTGTGGCGGGCACCTGTTGTCTCAGCTACTCAGGAGGCTGAGAGGAAAACATTGCGTAAGCCCAGAAGTTTGAGGTTGCTGTGAGCTGTGACGCACTCTACCAAGGGTGACAAAGTGAGACTCTGCCTCAAAAAAAAATTCTTCCCCTGTCTCTCTGTCTCTTTCTCCACCCCCATCCCTCTTTTCAGTTAGTTTAGTCTTATCGGTTGGGTAGGGCTGTGGTTCTTGAAGTGTGGTCTCAAGACCCTGGGACCTTTTCAAGAGGTTTACAAAGTAAAAGATATTTTCAGAATAATATTAAGATTTCCTTTACTCTTCTGAACATGTCGATGTCACACTGGCAGGGTAAAAGCAATGAAGGATAAAGTGCTGGTGCTTTAGCATGAGGTCGGGCAGTGGGACCACATGGTAATAGCAGTCATTGACATTTTCACCACTCACACATTATTTATTTATTTATTTATTTAATTTTATCATTTTTTTTTTGAGACAGAGTCCCACTATGTCATGCCCGGTAGAGTGCTGTGGCATCACAGCTCACCACAACCTCAAACTTCTGGGCTTAAGTGATTCTCTTGCCTCAGCCTCCCAATTAGCTGGGACTACAGGTGCCCGGCACAATGCCTGGCTATTTTTTGTTGCAGTTGTCACTGTCGTTTAGTTGGCCCAGGACGGGTTAGAACCCACCACCCTCAGTGCATGTGGCCAGCGCCGTAACCACTGTACTACAGACGCCAAACCAATTTATTTATTTATTGAGTTAGAGTCTCACTTTGCCACCCTTGGTAGATTGCTGTGGAGTCATAGCTTACAGCAATCTCAAACTCTTGAGCTCAAGCGATCCTCTTGTCTCAGCCCTCAAGCAGTCGGGAGTACAGTCACCAGTCACAACGCCCGGCTAATTTTTCTGTTTATGGTAGAGATGGGGTTTCACTCTTGCTCAGGCTAGTCTCGAACGCTGAGATCAAGGGATCCTCCCACCTCAACTTCCTAGAGTATTAGGATTACAGGTATGAGCTACTATGCCTTGCCTGTTTTTCATAAAATTCAACTACCTGTTCTTGCAGAGATAAAATGTTTTTGGCTAACATCTGTCCCTACAGTAGCCAGTGCACTTTATGTTTATTTTTAATTTCAGGTTAATGTGAGGGTACAAACGACCAGGTTACAATGTTTGCATTGTAGTTGTGTCCTGTACCCAAGAGGTGTGCCATTCACCCTTACATTGTGCCCATTTTAGAGATGAGGCCTCTTTCTCTTACTCAGGCTGGTCTTGAACTCCTGAGCTCAAGCAATCCACCTGCCTCAGCCTCCTAGAGTGCTAGGATTACAGGCGTGAGCCATCATGCCCAGCTCCCAGTCTCAATTTAAAAAAAAGTTAACGAAGCAGTAAAAATTATTAATTTTACTAAATACCAATCCTTGAATTATTTTAATATTGTGTCACGACATGAGAAGTTTGTATAAAGCATTTCTGCTACATATTAAAATACGGTGATTGTCTTGAGGAAAAGCATTCATGTGATTGAGTTGAGGGATGACTTAGCCAATTTTTTTTTCATGGAATACCATTTTTACTTGAAAGAGTGAAAGACAAACTGTGTTATTTAAAATTGGATACTTGGCAGATATTTTTAAGAAAATGAACAAAGTGACCTATTACTTCAAGGAAAATAATTGATGCTATTTATTGTCAATGATAAAATTTGAGATTTCAAGGGAAAATTAGAATTTTAGAAAACTTGGCCAGGCACGGTGGCTCATGCCTATAATCCTAGCACTATGGGAGGCTGAGGCGGTGGACTGCCTGAGCTCACGAGTTTGAGACCAGTTTGAGCAAATGAGACCCCCGTCTCTACTAAAAACGGAAAACCTGAGGCAAGAGGATCACTTGAGGCCAAGAGTTGGAGGTTGCTATGAGCTATGATGATGCCATTGAGGGCAATAGCTTGAGACTCTGTCTCAAAAAGAAAAAAAAAATGAATTTTAGAAAATTTGTTTCTGCTACTGTGCTCTTGATAGCTTCCAAAAGCGTAAAGATTTTTCTGATGAGGATGCTGGTGATATTAATGAATGTGATTTTTAAAATGATTTATGGCAAAATGTGTCAACAATTAGAAGATTTGCCCAAGTCAGTGAATTAATGTTTCTAAGTGATGAACATAGGATGTTTACAAACTCCTGCATGAGCAGAAGATCCCTTCAAAGTACAAGACAGACTGGTGGGTTGTAATGCAGCTCAATATCAAAGTTCACTGTGTTGGTTTCAGATTCTAGATTACCAACAATTTTTGAGAAAATACCACTTGCTGAGTTTGGGCTTTGTACCAATGAATGTCCATAATTGTCTAAAAAGGTATTAAAATGTGCCTGTCCTTTCCCAGCAGGACGCTGTATGACCCTACAACTATCCTGGAACCTCAGTTAGTCTGAGTGACAAGTTCCCCAGAGAAGAGATTATAGAATTCTTCTAGGGCAGTGAAAACCCCTCTTCACAACCCTCTCTTTTTTCCCCTCACTTGACAAACTATTTTTAAAAACCTTTAATGTTACTGCTATTTTCATTTTTTTCAGATTCACCTACAGCCCCCTTCAAAAATTTTTGGCTTTGGGAATAGTCTATGGCTCATTATTGTGACGGAAACCAGATAATGAAATCTGTGTTTGGCTTAACTACCAGGGACGGGAGCACGGAGAGATAAGCCCCACGTATTCTCCTTTGATCCAGTGCTGTGCTTATAAATAACAGAGATCCTGGTTTAGCTGGAAGTGGACTCAACGGCACAGTTACTATGTTACTCCACAGTAAACAAACATGTCTCTGTACAAATGTGTGTTTTTAAAAGTTATATTTTAATGATATGGATTTCATTACAATTGAGGACATCTAAGTAACAGCTTATGCACATGAAAAGAAGATTAATTATGTAGGAGAAACTTTGGAAATGGCTGGAGAGTGTTTTGGTAACATGTATCTGAAGGGAACGCTCCCGGTATCTATGGAAGAGGTGACACGGAAACCTGTGCAGAGCCTGCTCGGGAGAAGTTAGATAACAGAATTGGCAAACTTACGTGAAAGCTGATGTCTCCACATTATCTTACTCTAAGATCTGAGCCAGTTGGCTTTGTTTGCCCAGCGCTGCTGGCTCATTTTAACACTGGATTATTGAGGTCTCCTGCTCATTTGTCTTCTTTCTCTTACTTCTGGATATTTGCTTGTTATTTTACTTTTTGTGGTTTTTGACCGGGGCTGGGTTTGAACCCACCACCTCTGGCTTATGGAGCCAGCGCCCTACTCCCTTGAGCCACAGGCGCTGCCCAGGTATTTGCCTGTTTTATGACATTTCAACATTATCACCAAAGAGTGACGACGGTAACAGAGAAGTACCTGACAGCAAGAGAGTCTGATGGTTGCTTTGAGCTCGACTCCCCTCGTTTATAAAGTGGGAACGGTAATAGTACCTGTTTCATAGGGTTGTGCTCAGGAGTAAAGGGGATAATATTTGTAAAGTGCTCGACATAGTCCCTGGAACAGGGTAAGATCAACAAATTTGAATTGCAAGCCATTTTATGTGAATGCATCTGTTTCCATCAGTCTCTTTTGAATTAACTGTTCAGAAATATTGTTAAAAGGATCCTCATGACCGATCATGTGTCCTTCAGTAACCAGCAGTCACATGAACTTTCTGACCTAAAAACACCAAGTCTTCAGTTTAAGTGCATTGGACGCAGGCGTCTCTGCTGCAGCAGCCTTGTGTGATAAAGTCCTACCGTGCTGGCCTCCTGGGTCAGTGGGATGGGACTGGAACTAATGGAAAATGGGACCTACAATGGCTCATCTCGTGAAAACGTTGATAACCTTGTGTAGTACGAAGCCTGGGGATCGAGCACCTTAGGAGGCTAACAGGACCCAATAGAACTTCATTCTGAGCCTTCCTCTGTTGTGAGCACCTGACTTTCATTCACAGGCTGAGGCCTCCCGTGTTGACATGGGCACCTCAGCCCGGATCTCCCTCCTGTTTCCTCACTACGTCAAGAAAGGAGTTTCTCTAGGGGACTTCCTTGTATTTGCTTCATTTCCCCAGAATGCAGAGGCTGGAGTCGAAGTTTAGGTCCTAAAGGGCGGAGTGAGGGAAGCAACACAGAACCCAAATGAGGGAACAAGGGTTAACAGATGTATGTCCAGGGTGACCCTGGTCTTCTAGTGCGACATGTGTGGTGTGTGTGCATCTGTGTGTACACTCAAGATTGTGTGTGAATTCATTCATCTGTTTTAGCCATTCATACATAAAGTCAACATATACTGACCGTCTACTACGCTGGGTGCTGCAGATTCAAACACAACTGTGACATGGCTCTTGTTGTGAGTACACCAGGGCCCACCGGCCCTTTCTCATCCCTCTAGTTCAGACCCCTGCCTCCTTATCTCACCCACTATCCTTGCAGCACCGCGTTCTTGAGCCCCATGCCATTAGCCTGGAGACCTGCTAATCTTTTTTTCCTTGGGACGGAGTCTTATTTTGTCACTCTCAGTAGTGTGTTGTAGCGTCACGGCTCACAGCAACCTCAAACTCCTGGGCTCAAGTGACTCTCTTGCCTCCGCCTCCCGAGTAGCTGGGACTACAGGTGCCCCCCTAAAGGCCTGGCTATTTTTAGAGATGGGGTCTCGCTCTAGTTCAGGCTGGAACTTGTGAGCTCAGGCAATCCTCACGCCTCCCGGAGTGCTGGGATTACAGGCGTGAGCCACCGTGCTGGCCTGAGACCTGCTCATCTCGGCTCAGTTCAACTCTGCGCTCTTGCCCTCCCGGGCTGCCGAGTGCAGCCGAGTGACGCAGCGCAAACCTGGAACTGCTGTCTCCGCAGACGTGCTGATTTGCCCTCAACTGAGCCCTTATTGCAGCCTGTCTATTTACTCAGGTCAGCGCTCTCAGCCTCCATTCCCTTCAGTGACTTTCATTTTTTTTATTTTTTTGGATTAAATTGCAATATACAAATATCCATTAACAAGAAGAGAATTAAAGTTGACATGACAATACAAAATATGAAATGTATAGAAATGATTCTTCAGACA
This sequence comes from Arctocebus calabarensis, assembly GCA_963573935.1. Taxonomy (NCBI): domain Eukaryota; kingdom Metazoa; phylum Chordata; class Mammalia; order Primates; family Lorisidae; genus Arctocebus; species Arctocebus calabarensis. The sequence continues at coordinate 5,819 of CAUYON010072778.1, read as the reverse complement.
TATATAGTATTTCTACTTGGAAAACTTCTAATTATTATTGAAAATATAAAAAGACATATCTGTATATATAGCAAAATTCTTATTAATGATTTTTTTTTTTTACTTGTGTAGAGATTCCTTCTGTTATAACTCGGATTATTGTCTTTCCAGGGATAACAGTATACCACATGGCAAATTCAGTTTGCTCTGGGGGTCCAGAAGGATTGTAGCAAACAGCTGGTTCCCTGGGGGGGGGGCACACATACCTGATATTGGGTGTTATTATATACGCAAGTGACTATTAAACCCTTGCAGTCTTCCACAGCCCCCAGCCCACTTCCTTCCTCTCCGCCTTGCTTTCCCTGTTAAAAAGGAAACATAAACTATGAAATGTGTACTTCCTAAGCTGCTGTGAGGCCCGCTCTGGCCCCTGCTTTGGTTCTGTGCACGACGAGCTGTCGTGCTGCCGTGGGGCCGCTGTGGGGCCACTGTTCACTACATCACACGCCCGCTGAGGGACAGAGGGAGAAAGTTCACTCAGGTCTCAGGACCCGGAGTAGCTGGGACTCTTTTGAGCAACCTTATTTCATACATATTGTATGAAACACGTGCCTATTTCATATATAGCTATACCTGTCTCTAATCTACTTAAATAATCTCCTTCATATCTGCTTATAGATATTCACATCTTCAGAACTGTGCTTTGGATAGCAGGAGCCTCAGAGTCGAATGTGCGTTACTGTAGCATTAGAGAAGGGTCAACTGTGTGTACAGCAGGACACACCAGAAAGGGGACTGACTGCCGGCTCAGGAGAGCAGGAGCGGCTGTGGAAGGAGCCCTGGGCTGGGGGCTTGCCCTGGGGCCTACTCCCAGCTGAGGCTCCTGCTGGTTGTATGTTCAGAGTAACAGTATCTATTTTCTTGGTTGGTAACACTAGCATGCCTCTCTGAATCTTCTCCCTTTCCCTCTCATTCATTGCAAAAATCAGTAAATGTTTTTCATGAGAGTTCTTATAAATACTAGATAATGTTGGGGCTTGTGTTGTGCAAATATCAGAAACCCCGGCCCCTGTGGCTCATCGAGTAGGGCGCCGGCCCCATATACTGAAGGTGGCGGGTTCAAACCCGGCCTCAGCCGAACTGCAAAACAGAAAAATAGCCAGTGTTGTGGCGGGCGCCTGTAGTCCCAGCTACTCGGGAGGCTGAGGCAGGAGAATCCCCTAAGCCCAGGAGTTGGAGGTTGCTGTGAGCTGTGTGACGCCGTGGCACTCTACCGAGGGTGATAAAGTGAGACTCTGTCTCTACAAAAAAAAAAACAACTAAATCTGAAATTGTGTGGTGCAGAAGCTCTCCTTTGAAGAAGATACCATCTCAGGGTAATTAGAAAGAAACAAAGTTATACTCAAAGTTTTTTCTTGTCTGTGTATGTTGGAAACCAAAGGCTTGACTTTGTGTGTTGTGTGCAGCTTCTGACCTTGGGATTGGGGAAGGGGGTGGCCACAGGCCAGTGCTGGGGAATCTAACATTGAGAAAAGCAGTATTTTCAAGGCACGTGAAATCTCCACCTCCAAATGTCTCAGTATAGTAAGTGCCACCTTGGCAGCTAATTAAAAAGAAATACTCATAAGGAATTCGAAGTGTCTCAGTGAAGGAGTCACAGTGTAACAAAGTGGCCAAATCTCTTTCAGGGATGGTACAGAGAAGCTAGTTTGTATTTTTTTTAAGCAGGTGAAATAGGATATCCTACTGTTTTTTCAAAGTGCAGACAATACTTCAGATGCTTTTCAATGTCGCCTTGTGGTTCTGTTTCTTAGCAAACCACCCTGATGCAAGAGTTGTACCTGGAGCAACATTGTAGTCAAACTATTTGTTGAACAGTTTAGGGCATCTGCCTGGTGATATGTTCTCAGTAATTTATTGCCTTGCTCATTTTGCTGACAAAATATTTTCTCCTGTGCTGAATTGCGGCCCTTATTCATGTTGTCTGAATACGAATTCAATGACCTTTGATTTCTGTGGAGGGCTATTTTGCTTTGTAGGTACTTTGTATTTTAATACCAATTTGCAAAAACTGCTCTATGTGAAATGTGTTTTAAATTGCTATTTCCATCTCCTCCCTTTCTTCCACGGCTTAGATCCTCCTGGGAAGACAACTTTTGAGGTAGCTCCCCTAAAAGTAACACTGAACCGAAGGAATATCTCAAGAAAACGTGTTTCAAGATACCAAGAGGCCAGTTACTCCCGCAGGAAGCAGTCAGACATTGTGGTGGTGGTGGCGGCTGGGTCTCTATCTGGGATCCATTTCCTCTTTTTCCCATTTCCACAAACAATCCTGATTTTGTGCAGGTACACACTCACCCCTTCCTAGCTGGTGGTCATTGGGCCCGAACCCGACCTGGTTTGAAAGCTGAAGATATGCAAGTTTAAACAAAGTCCGAAAATGCCTGGAGAAGGCTCACATTAACTCAGGCTGGTAAACCAAGAAAACGCAGCCTCTCTCTGGCCTCTTCAGAAGGCGTTTACTGATTTCTAACAAAGATGCATATGCAAAATGTAAAAACGCCAAAGACAGGGTTGAAAGAATCCCAAGTCTCCAGGAAGATTGGATGTAGAGAGAGGCTGGGTAAATTACAGGGCGTTGCTAACAGACCAGACAGCTGATAATGTATTAAGAAAGGTGGAGGAGAGACCACCTCTGTCCCTGCAGGTCAAGTAAACCAAGTTTCCTAATCTAACTACATATCAAATGAAACCAGCACATTGTACCCCATGATTGCATGAATGTACACAGCTATGATTTAATTTAAAAAAAAAAAAAAAGAGGTCAAAGAGCTTAACCCCTCCCACCTGTTGACTCTGGAAAGCACAGCCTAGTCCAGCCTGTCCTAGCACCTCAGGGCTCATTCTGGGGGCGTCCCCATGGATACCCCAGGATTGAGGTGGGGCGTGCCCCACTGAGAAGTCAACCTATCTACCACTCACTCTTCCTCATGCAACTATGAACTAAAATAAAATCTTACGGTGTCCCTGTCTCCTTAGTGACTGGACCCTCTGGGCCAAAATGATCCCTTAAACTGAGTTGGTAGCTGCGAGAAGGGAGGTCAGCCGTGTTTCCTGGTGCCCCCTCCCCTTCTTAAAGTTGTCCTTATTGCAAGACCTACCTGCAGTCCTCAACATCCATGACAAACCACTTGGTCTGTCCACTACTTTGTCTTAAGCTTCCCCTGTCACTGACTCCTGGTCTTTTAGACAGAGCCTACCTCTTTCAGCCAACTGTCAGCTAAAGAATCTTTGAACCCACCCGTAACCTGTAATCTCCCGCTTCCAGATGTCCCACTTTTTCCAGATGCCACTTTTTTTTTTTTTTGCCAAACCAACAACAAATGTCTTCCACTTAGTGATTTACGACTTCACCTGTAATTCCTGTCTCCCTAAAATATGTAAAACCAAAATGTAACTCCACCGCCGCAAGTTCTCCTGCTCAAGGCTTCTTGGCTGTGGCTTAGGGTTGTGGTCCTCAATTCTGGCTTAGATTAAACCTTTTTAAATGAGTTTACACAGCATGTCTTGTTTTCAAGCCACACAACCCCTGTGCTGCAGGGAGGCAGCCGTCCGCCCTCCAGGGACTAAGTCCGAGTCACGTGGTCAATGGCGGGATTCCTTCCTGCTTGGCAGCGATTGGCTCAGCGGCAGGCACAGGAACTAAGGGAGCCAATCAGATGGAAGGGAGTAACTGAAGGGCGGGACTTTTGCTGCAGGATACAGGGTGGTTCTTGCTCCCTCTCCTTGGACGTGGACGAGAACGCGCCTCGCTCTAGTTGCTGCCACGGCCATTCGCGATCCTCTGAGGACAGAGCTGACCTGATAAATAGGGACGCACAGAGAGAAGCTCGGAAAAAAAGAGGCAAACACTGTCTCCTTGACTACAGCTGGGAATTTGCTTTGTGAAATAGTAAACTTCCTAATGTCTAAATGAATATGAGCCAGGCTTTCTGTTGCTCCAACAAGGTAATTAGACATGTCTACTGTGAGCTGGGTGCTGCCCAGGGACTGGACACTGGTCAGAGTGTCTGCCCTGGGGACTGGACAGTGGTCAGAGTGTCTGCCCTCGGGACTGGACACTGGTCAGAGTGTCTGCCCTGGGGACTGGACAATGGTCAGAGTGTCTGTCCTCGGGACTGGACACTGGTCAAGAGTGTCTGCCCTTGGTACTGGACACTGGTGAGAGGGTCTGCCCTCGGTACTGGACACTGGTCAGAGTGTCTGTCCTCGGTACTGGACACTGGTCAGAGTGTCTGTCCTCGGGTTGGACACTGGTCAGAGTGTCTGTCCTCGGGTTGGACACTGGTCAGAGTGTCTGTCCTCGGGTTGGACACTGGTCAGAGTGTCTGTTCTCGGTACTGGACACTGGTCAGAGTGTCTGTCCTTGGGTTGGACACTGGTCAGAGTGTCTGTCCTCGGGTTGGACACTGGTCAGAGTGTCTGTCCTCGGTACTGGACACTGGTCAGAGTGTCTGTTCTCGGTACTGGACACTGGTCAGAGTGTCTGTCCTCGGGTTGGACACTGGTCAGAGTGTGTGCCCTCAGTACTGGACGCTGGTCAGAGGGTCTGTCCTCGGGAAACCTGCCCCCTGAGAGTGAGGACACGCAGGTAAAGGAGCAGTGTGATGTGGGAGCAGAGCAGGAGCGGGGAGTGTGGAGAGGGAGCCATGTGAGACAGTGTGGTGGTGGGTACAGAGTAGAGGGTGCCATGGACACATGTGGAGGCAGAATCTTTGGGGCAGGGAAAAGAAACGTGGAGGTCCCAGGGCAGGACTACGTTGGTGTTTTTTACTTTGGACTGGAGGTAAGAGGGAAGTCCAGGTGGGGAGATGTGGGTCCCTAGAGGCCAGGGTGGAAAACAGGGATCATCTGTTTGTGTGGGGAGAAGCTGCTGGAAAGTATAGAGAATGTGAGTTCTTTGCAGCCCAAAGCATCCTAATGAGTACAGAAAGAAAGTAACTTGGACCTGAAGATAAAACCTGGGCAGCTCAGGGCACTCTGGCATGATGGCAGGGTCTACCATGAGCCTTTGAGTGGTTGTTGGGCTGTTTGCTCTCCATGGGATTCATTGGACCAGCTAGCTGTTGTTGAATTTTTATAGTTTTGTATAATTAAAATTTGGTATAGTCACACATGTATGCACGTATGTATACACCCGCACAGATACAATATTGGGAAAGTTCCTGTTGTGGTAGGAATTTAAATACTACTTTCAGTCAGAAATAACGATTACATTTATTTTATCATATGCTTTTGCAGCCTCTGTTGAGATGATATCGTGTATTTTTCCTCATTTGATCTACTAGTATGGAGAATTACATAAACACATTTTCTGTTTACTGAATTATCCTTGCATTTCTAAAATAAGCCTAACTTGGTCATGCTATATTATTCATGTAATATGTTGCTGAATTCAATGCTAATATTTCATTTAGCGTTTTTACATTGTACTCATAAGAGAACTAAGATTATAGCTTTCTTTTCTGGAGCCCTCTTATTCTCCTTTTAGCATTAATGTCTTTGTAAAAAGGAATGGGGATGTTTTCTTCTCTGATATTGTTTAAATAGTGTCATAATTTTCTTTCCTTGAAGATTTGGAATAATTCTTTTTTTTTTTTTGAGACAGAGCCTCAAGCTGTCACCCTGGATAGAGTGCTGTGGCATCACAGCTCACAGCAACCTCCAATTCCTGGGCTCAAGCGAGCCTCCTGCCTCCACCTCCCAAGTAGCTGGGACCACAGGCGCCCACCACAACGCCCAGCCATTTTTTTGGTTGCAGTCGTCATTGTTGTTTGGTG
>CAUYON010072776.1:0-16698 GCA_963573935.1 Arctocebus calabarensis | reverse complement strand
TGACTAAAGTATATTACTTAAATATTAATTTTGTAATTCAACTTGTCAATATGTTGTTTAGGATATTTCATCCTCATCTATAAATGAAACATGTTTGTAATTTCTCTTTATAACAATATATTTTCTCCAATTTCAATATCAGGTATATCCAGATCAAGTAGAATGATATTGAAATATTTCTTTTATTGTTTATAAGATTTCTGGAATTGCTTGTTTTGTAAAATCATCGTGGTCTATGAGTTTATGACAGTTTGAACTTTGTTATTTAATTCAATTCATTGCTTTAATTACTGTTTTCCTATGAATGATTATACTGTGGTTATTATGTTAGCATAGCAGTATTCCCAGATAGTTTTTTGTTTGTCGGGAGGCTGGGTTTTGGGGGGGAGGGGGCAGAGTTAATACTTTGCATGAAATATCTTATCTAATAACAGTGAAATTGCTTTCTCTTTTGTCTTGTGATTTTTTTTGAGGTGAAATTTAAGTTTTTGTGAGTAGTAACTATTATACCTATCTTGAGTGTCTTGCTTGTACTGTATCACATCATACCTTTGTTTAATTCTTAATAAACTGTTCACTTGTAAAAAAAAAAAAAAAAATCACTCTTGGGCTGCTCCTGTGGCTCAAAGGAATAGGAGTATGTGCTATCCTCATATGTTGGAGGTGGCGGGTTCAAACCCACCCCCGGCCAAAAAAAAAAAAAAAAAAAAAAAAAAAACGCCACTCTTCCCTAAAGATTGACAAAAATTTAACAGTTTGATAATATCAAGTGTTGACAAGGATATGAATGAGTGAGAATTATCATAATACAGATGGGCGTGTGGAATGGTAGAAGTATTTTGAAAAACCACACATTTCTACTCTATGTAATTCTATTAGGTATGCTCCCAACATGAAATGATTCCATGTGTATAACAAAGTAGTTCAAAAGAGTTCATTGCATTCTTGTACTTAAGTAAAAGGCCACAAATACCTATTCAGAAGAGATACAGTATGTTCAACACAGAAAATTAAAAAACAGCGAAATCAAAAGAAATATAGTTAAGCACAGTAAAAATGAATCTTGAGATAGTATTGAATGAAAAAAAGACTGCAGAAAAAAATATTTTGTATTCAACTAAAAAAGGCAGAATGAACAGTATGGTCTAGGGATACATCTGTGAGATGAAAAGGCAGGAAGAACAGGGTAGAAATGAAATACACAGGCCGATGTGATGGCATCAGAACCATTCTTAAATTGAGTGCCAGAAATCCAGATGTTCCTTTTGTTAGTCTTTATAACTTACAAGGTATCATATGGTCCGTTTATTCTTTTGTTTGAATAAAATATTACATAATAAAAATGCTCAACAATGGTTATACATCAGTGGTCAATAAGTCATTTTTCCTCTTAGAATTCACACATGTTATGCTATGATAAACCTCAAAAACATTATGCTCCATGATAGAAGCCTAACATGAAACACCACATAATATATGATCCCTTTTATGGTTACTGTCCAAAACAGGAAAATTTTATTTATAAAGACAGAAAGATTTGTGATTGTGTGGGACTGGGGCAGGGAAGGTTGGGGTGGTGAGAAGAGGAATAGGGAGTGACTGCCAATGGACACAAAATTTCTTTTTGGGGTAATGAAAATGTTGTAAAATTCGAATATAGTAAGGATTATACAACTTTGTAAACCTCCTAAAAACCACTGAATTACATACTTTATATGGATAAATTTTATGTGCAAATTATCTCAAAGTTGTTCAAAAAAATCTCTAACAAGCATGTTTTAATTTATACCAGAATTACCAATGAAATATAAAAATGTTAAATGGCCTAAAAAATACGGCAACAAAAGCGACGCAGACTTAAATCTGTAACATAATCAAATGAAATCTGAAAAAGCCCTAACTGTATACCACTGACTTAAAACATAATTAGGCATGTCTAATATTTATTCTGATATAGTTAGAAAAGTAGCCCATTCTTCAAATATTCTACTATGGTTATAGGCAGTCCTCAAATTATAAATGCTCTGAAAGTTATAAATGTTCTAATTTATAAGCTGGTTGTTAGAATAACATTTTCTATTATAACAAAATGCAGTTAATTCCCAAGGCCAGCTTTCAAAAACTCATTCATGCCATGATGTAAATAAATTCTGCTATGAAAAAGGAGCTGCCTGAATTCAGCTTTCTAAAAGCAGAGATTCTATAAAAGTAGGGAAAAGGAAGATTTCTCTCCCTTCTCTAAAAATGAAACCAGTTTGAGACATAATTTTCTTTTCTTTTTTTTTTTTTTTTTGAGACAGAGCCTCAAGCTGTCACCCTGGGTAGAGTGCCGTGGCATTGCAGCTCACAGTAAACTCCAATTCCTGGGCTCAAGCGAGTCTCCTGCCTCTGCCTCCCAAGTAGCTGGGACTACAGGCGCCCGCCACAACGCCCGGCCATTTTTTTGGTTGCAGCTGTCATTGTTGTTTGGCAGCCCGGGCTGGATTCCAACCTGCCAGCTCAGGTGTACGTGGCTGGCGCCTTAGCCTGTTGAGCCACAGACACCGAGCCGAGACATAATTTTCAAAAGCTTCCTTGGTAACTTCTCGTTTTTTCTCTTAGAATTCTTTATCGTCTATTGCTATATTTACCTAATACTCAGTCCACTCAAACTGCTTTAAGTCCCTCGTCCCAGGAGAGCATAACACCCAAACAATCCTTTCCCCAAAATAAATCATGCTCCCCAATCAGCTAGCACCTGTAATCCTTTCAGTTGGCAAAAAAGAAGCAGCAATCTAATTGATCCAAATTATGGTAAAATGTCAATACTTACTTAGTCCTGATGATTGGTTTTTAAGGAAAAGGAGGGCATGATAGGATCCCTGCCTATTCTCACTCAGAACAAGCTTACTCAATAAAGCTATGAAAAGAAACATGCCAACACTTAAAGTTATAAACATCATTATATGGATTGATGGGTGGCTCCTTGGCTGATTTCACCTGGCTGCATTCAACTGAAGGTTAAGCTGAAATAGAGACCCAAGATCAAAGCCAAGATTGAAGGATAGGGAAGAGACTCTACCTCTTAATGAAAGAAACAGTATGGACACATCCTAAGACGTATAAGCAATATATTAGCAAGAGCAAACAAAAAAGGTCTATGCTGCCTCAAACCACATGCAAGAGTCACAAAGCAGAAGGGAGAAATGATCACACTGGTGTTCTAGGTTTGGGATTCACACTACTGTTCAAACTGATAAAATTACTCCTTCCAAAATATATGTTAGCTGCTCAGAAGTCATGGGGGAAAGTTATTCCCTGGCCTTGGAAACTGTTGTTAAAATTGAGGCCTCTATCAGTTTTGTTCAAGAAAACCATCTATGTCACCACATCCTCTACCAGCTCTACCTAACCCTGATATCTGAGGTTTCCAAATCTGGCTCTGGGGCCATGGCGGAGACTGGAGACGACGGGTATGCCATTTCCACAGCTCTAACATGCTTGGGAAATGTTTGTTGAGTTTAAGGCATGAATTAAGCACCTCCTACTTCAGTGAATCGGAAGAGGGAGCTCTGGAACAGAAGGTAAGGCCAATCACAGATAAAGAGGAATTCACTGTTCTTCCTCTTTGTTTCTGATCTGAAATGAAAAATATAACTTTGACCAAAGACTAAAACTTGTTGGCAGTTAATCTCACCTTGGAGGCTGACTGTAAAATGATCGTAAATGAGTACTACTCCAGATGTTACACTGGTGGTGCATCATCCACTGCGTGCCTGCAGCAAAGCTTCCCCACACCAGGAACCCTGGGTCTCCAAACACATCCCTTCTTACATGAGCAGGGCGAACCCCAGCTACCATCATTAGAGTTTTTAAATTTAATTCCACACAGATGACGGAGCATCTCCTCCACTGCAAGCCCAGTGCCAATACAGCAGGAATACCACAGACACTGTCCCTGCCCTGAAGGGGTACGTAATCCTCCTAGCAGTTAAAGAGAAGCAACATCATTAATCCGTACATTTAGCAATTGGCCTTGGAATGATCTTGTCTTGGCTACATAAATAGCCTGAAGAATAAAGAGATTTAAAATGGGATTAAGCTGCACAGAAGAAAAAGCTAAGTATTTTATCCACTAGCAGCAGTGTCCAACCTTTTTTCCCTCTCTGCTGTATATTAAACGACTAAGAGTTGTCTTGGACCATACATTAAATACACAAACACTAATGAAGTCTGATTAGGGGAAAAAAATCATCCATGCATACTTTTCATGATATCTAACACAACAGATAAGCAAAAAAATTCCTTGAGCCATGGGTTGGACACCTCTGCATAGTATGGAAGAAATATAGGAGACAGGAGACTACCGAAGGCCTAAAGGCTGGCACACAAGCAGGTGTTTCCCTGCTGAAGGTGAGGAGCATAAACACAAAAAATAAACTTTATATATTTATGTAGATAGATAAAACTCCATGACAATAATACTTGATAATGGCAGTCAAGTTTAAGTACTGATTCTATTTGCAGCACTGTGACAGGCTTGTCCGTAGAGCATCTCATGTAACCCACACCGACTCCACACTGCAGCCCGACAACATGCGTAGGGAAGTGGGCTCCGACAGAGTGAGACTTGCCTAAGGGTCCAAACTCCTAAGTATAAAGGCAGCCATTCAAGCTGAAGCCCTGGTGCAGCCCTGAGCTCCCAGTCCTTCTCCGGCCTAACTTCAACAATCTAGTAATTGTGCCTTGCACGGATCCAAGGGTTGCAGCACAACGCTCGAGAAGCCAAAAGCCACTAACTTGCTTGAAACTAAAGCCAACATTATTTGTGCTGTCACACAGTGCCTGGGCGTCACAAAGCATCTCATCTTTAGGAGGAGATATCCTGTAATTTGCACTCCCAAAAGGAGTGTAACTAAACACTGGGTGACTGACAGGTAATCTTTAAGAAATGCAAAAGAGCCACTTTCTGCTATTGCTACCATCACTTTGAGTAGAATACATACTTCCTGGTGGTATCCATGCTGTATGTAACTTAACTTCACTCTGCAAATGCTACTCTCCTCTTTCAGAACAAACAAAGGCGTATAGGCAGGTGGTAAGGAAAGACCTATCAAAGGGGCCACAGGGGCAGGTCAGCAACAAGCAAGCCAGTGAGCTTATACTTTTACATCTATAAAGAAGCTGCAGGGTAAGAAAAGACACACTCCCTGTGTGTGGACAAGAACATAGCAGACCTAAGCGGTCTTACAATGTTGGCCCTTGGCTGGCAACTGGGAACTTGGATTTCAGGAGCGTTTGCCCCTCCCTTATAAAAGTGGCTCATTGTGTCTAAACTTACGGTTTATGATCAATGACAAACACCTGCCTTTCTTGAACAGTCTAGAGTTTGGACACATATTAAGCATGGAGGGCGGAGAGGACCAGCTCCCAGGGAAAAGTCTGGGCTCTTGGTGTCTAATGAACTTCCCTAAGTAAGTAACACTTCCCACACGTGCTCACAACTCAGCACTGAAGGAATGACATACAGCCTATGTGGCTCTCCTGGAAGAGGACTCTTGGAAACTTATGCTCGTTGGTTTCCTCTAGAACTTATTCCACACACCTTTCCCTCGCTAATTTTGCTTTGTAGCTATTTGCTGTAAGAAATCTTAGCCAAGAATATGACTAGATACTAAATCTAGTGAGTACGCCTAGCAAATTGTCAAATCTGGGGATGGTCCTGGGTGTCCCTGACAGGAACCCAAGTAAAAAAAAAAAAAAAAAAAAAAATCTTTTTAGTGTATCCTTCAAAAGCCAAGGAGGACCACAGGAAAGAGCACAATCCATGCCACCTGGCCCTAATGACCTCAGTGTAGTGGTATAAATTGTAACCCAAACTCTCCCCACTGTAACTTGACTGAGAAGGACATGCCAGGAAAATCCTCCCGGCTCTCAAGACTCTTCATCAACTGCCAATGAACCATTTCCAACTAGACATCACAGAGGTACCTCAATCACCACCAACCCAAAACACACCTCCAATTCCTTCCCATCTTTCCTAAGCATCTAAGCATCCAGTTTACGCAAGCCAAAAGTCAGAGAGGGAGCCTTGGTTTTCTTTCCCTCACTGCTCTGTGCCCATTTAGTCCATCAAAAATCTTATTGGAAACAGGTATATCTCTTTTTTGGCCACCTTCATCCCTGATGGTTACAACAGCTGCCTGCCCCGCCCACTCGTGCTCTCATACCATCCACACTCCATTCTGAGCACAGTGTCTGTACAGATGGAAAATCAATCTCTTCACTGCCCAGCTGAAACCCTCCAATGGCTTCCCATCACACGCAGAAACAGCAATCCAGATCCCCTGAATCATCTACCAGCCCCTGCCTTCCTCTCCCCTTAGTGCTCTTGACATTCCAGCCACACCAGCATCTGCTTCCCCACACACCAGGCTCACGACTCCTGCTCTGGGAACTGGGCACCAGGGAGGCTCTCTGCCACATAGCAGGCTGACGGTCATCTCAGCTCTCCCCAAAGAGACTATCTCTGCCAGCAAACAGAGAGTCCCAGCACACTCACCGCCCCACCACCAGGACTTAGCTTTTTACCTCTGTGCCTACTCAGCAGAACATGTGCTTCCGAGGCAGAGCCAGGTCTGCTAGTGACAGCTGTAGCTTCAGAGCCGAGAACCGTGGCTGCATATGGTGAGCACTTCAATACTGTTAACACACAGGCACTCCCCAAGACATGGGAAAAGCCTTCTCAAGCTCTGAGCTGTTTCTCTCCAACCTCCTCTGCTCCAAGTGGTGAGTCGAGTTCTTATGACAGAGAAATAATGCTCGTTGAGGAGCTCAGTCTAGTACGTAATAATTTCAGATCCTTCACAGCTCTCTACCCCCCACATTCACTTTCACAGAGGTTGTCAGTACCCTAACAGCCCTGTGCATGGTAGCTCTGATTCTTCCACCCTTCCATCCTGTCACCACTGGGATAATCAACCTGTAGCACCTGGTAAGTAACAGACCCCCAGTGTTAACTGTCTTGGGCATCATTTTGAGAACAGGCTCCTCCCACATTCTGGCAAGACATTTGACCGCCTGGCTTTGAGGTGAGACTATGAGACTGATCTCTGACAAATAGGAGGTGAATGGAAGCAGAAATTTGGAGTCACAGCTTACAAAAGGAAGCAGTTATCATCCACACTCCCTCCCTCACTTCCCACAGGCTGGAATCCAGAGTGCAAGTTACAAGAGCCAGCTCCCACCACAAGGGCAAGGTTAACAGCTGAGAGATGAGACAGCAATGAGATAAGACCACCCCTGTGAACAATGTCAGGGTGAAAAGTCACCCAGCAGCCCTGGACTATGAAGTGAGAGCACAGTAAAATGAGCCACTGCCTTTTGGAGTCTCCCTTTCAGCAGTTTAGCCTTCTACCCCAACTAATACAATTCCTGAAATGAAAACTCATTGGTATGAGAAGAGAAGCTGATCTATGTTTAGAAATGAAAAGCTGCTCCAAGACAGTATATTAGGAGGCACATTATGATCCCAAAAGTACATCCCTATAAGGATTATAAGTTACAAAAGTTTATATAAGCATCATGTATATAAATAATTATAAATATTTTAAAAAGAGAACTGTGCCCAAGAAATGTTAACAATACCTCCAGAGCTGTTATTAAGAGGCTGATTTGTCACAATTTGTCACAATCCACGGGGCTAAGAATATCACCTTATACCTACTAAGCACTCAAGTCCCCTTGTGTTTACATGTGCAAACACACACACAAATCTGGGAGGGACTCTGCAGGCAGGTTCCAACAGGCAGTCTTGTTGGCAAACCAGAAGCAGATGAAGAGACACTGTGCTGGCTGCCTCAGGAGACCTCCGCCCTGGTCTTGGCTTTGCTGTTAACTCCTAATTAACCTTGCCAAGCTAATTTGTTTCCTAAACCTACACTTCTCCATCAGTAAAACATGAGATAATCTAAACGCCTTTATGGTGCAGCAGCTGATAAAAATCACATACTTAAGGGGAATTCGGAAAGCCTGTTGTCAGAGAAAACTGAGGCCAAGGAAGACAGCCAGTCAGCAGGGAACTGGGACCAGGACCCGAACTTGGTACTTGGGAGTCCACATTCAGGGCTCCTCCCGCATTATCACGCTGCCTTAGCACGGAGTGTGTCATTCAATGCTGCTTTGAGCGGCAATTACTACACAAGTGCCTATCCACCCCCAAACTCAGTTGCTAATTGGCAGAATGTACAGATACAAATTATTCCCCAAAAAGGAAAAGGCCCCAGAGATCAAGGACTTATAAAGTAGGAAAAGAACAAGAAAAGATTACAGAAAATTCTCAAATTATCCATCCCTTCTAATCTCTGTGCTTATATATTTTATAAAATTGGCTCACATCATATGCACACTGTATCCCTCACCCCACTTATTATGTTTTAAGTATTCTCTGTGATTAAATATTCCCACAACAATCTTTTTTTTTTTTTTTTTTTTTAAAGACAGTCTGTGTCGCCCTTGGTAGAGTGCCATGGCGTCACAGCTCACAGCAACCTCCAACTCTTGGACTTAAGCGATTCTCTTGCCTCAGCCTCCCAAGTAGCTGGGACTACAGGCACCCGCCACACACCTGGCTATTTTTTGGTTGTAGTTGTCATTGTTTGGCAGGCCAGGGCTGGATTTGAACCTGCCAGCTCTGGTGTAAGTGGCTGGCACCCCAGCCGCTGAGCTACAGGTGCCATGCATCCTATAACAATTTTTTCTATGTTATTTACGCACCAAAGCCATTTCTCTACTAGCTGATGTTCCTTCCAGTTGCTTCCAATGCTTCTGGCTGTAAGAATTGATACAGTAGACCTGCTTAGACAATATCTGATACTGTACTAGCTGGATGTTCCTTCCAGGGATTCTCCAACCTTGGGCATCCGTATTCAGTTCAGATACAGGATTTAAGGAAACCCCTGTGTAAATCTATAGTGGTAAAACTGTGTTTCTTACATGGTTGCAGGCAAGACAATGGTAGCCAATATATGTCCAGTTGACCATTCACTTGCTCATTAAAAGGTATCTAAGCATTTGGCTTCCAAACACTGACTTTCTATAGAAACCAACCTCTCTGAAGTGTAGAAAGGCACACCGCTATGGTTTAACTAGAAGGCTGGCTTTGTGAATTGGGGGATGCTGATGTATGAAAAATTTTCAGTTTTCAGTGATGGAAGAGAAGTGAGAAGGGCTAACTTCTGGCAAGGGGTTAATTTTCAGCAGAGAGTTTCTATTCTGGTTGGGCATGAGGATATTGTGGTCAAACCACGTCACCACCTTGATATGTGGGGTTGAGTGTGTGCATCCGGTCAAAGAGGAGAACTTTCCAGAGGAGAGGTAGAGAAAAAGATAACATTAAATAGTACATGAGTAGGAAGTCTCCTGATAGAGCTTCCAACAAAGCTTGCTGATCTGCTGTTAGGAATTCTAGTGTAAACCTAGCACACATCCTCAGTCCTTTAAAAATCCTTTCCAAAATCCCAAAGATTGAAAAGCAAAGAAAGGCTACATGTGACAGAAAACCAACCACCCTGACCCGTCTTCATGTGGTGGCAAAGCCTGTTCTAAGTGACATGAGGATTGTGCAGCTTTCTTGTCACACTCTGTGTGTCTGTTTGTCTGCCTGCCCAGGTGTGTGTTTGCTATTTAAGGGCCTTATGTTACCTATGGTAATGTGCACGGTATTACCCTCCATATCCCCACTCCCATTCACAGGTTGAACTGTGCCCTTAAGAAAGATATGCTGGGGCGGCGCCTGTGGCTCATCCAATAGGGCGCTGGACCCATATGCCGAAGGTGGCGGGTTCAGGCCCTGCCTCGGCAGGTAGCCAGGCGTTGCTGCGGATGCCTGCAGTCCCAGCTACTCCGGAGACCGACGCAAGAGAATCGCTGAAGCCCAGGAGTTGGAGGTTGCTGTGAGCTATGAGACAGAAAAGGAAGAAAGAAAGGAAGATATAGGAAGAAAGAAAAAAATGTATGTGCACAATACAATTATCTCTGTATGCAAACGACATGATCACCTACACCCACAAAAAAAAAATAAATAAAAACTTAAAAAAAAAAAAAAAAAGAAAGATATGCTGAAGTCCTAACCCTCAAGTACTTGTGAACGTGACCTTATTTGGAAGCAAGGTCTTTGCAGATGTAATGGAGTTAAGATGAGGTCATTAGGGTGGGCCCTAATCCAGTATGACCAGTGTCCTTAGAAGGGGACACTCAGATAGATAGGAGATGATCGTGAGACTGCAGAGGCAGGAACTGATGTCCTTCAGCTGCTAGCCAAGGATCATCCAGAGCCACCAGAAACCAGAAGAGGCAAAAAGGATCCTCCCCTAGAGGCTTCTGTGTTTAGCCCTCGCCAATACCTTGATTTCAGGCTGGAAGCTCCAGAACCATTAGAGAATAAATTTATATTGTTTAAAGTCACAAGTCTGAGGTACTTTGTTACAGCAATCCTGGGAAACCAAAACACCCCAGCCCCACCATCAGAAAACCCTATTAAATACATCTGACCCTATGGGTAAGAGACAAAAATTTGTCACTTTATTCTGAATGTTTCAGAACTACTCGAAATTTTTCATTCATGGTTTCTGGCAATGGTATTTACCTAAATTTGCGATGATTTTGTAATAAACTGCTTTTATTTATTTATTTATTTATATCTTTATTTTTTTTTGGTTTTCTGGCTGAAGCTGGTTTTGAACCCACCACCTCCGGCATATGGGGCCGGCGCCCTACTCCTTTGAGCCACAGGCGCCGCCCTTTTTTTTTTTTTCTTTTTTTTAAAGAAAGACACACGGGACACATTTAGCCTTTAAAATTAGCAAGACAGAACAGGGAAACCATTCAAGTACATCTTAAATTCTTTATACAACAATGAATATTCCCATTCAATGATATTGAGGCAGTATCACATTTAGACACAAAACAGCTGTCAGCTTCCAAAAAGCTGCAAAATTACCCATGGTTAGGAATTCAGACAGATCTACTGACATTAAATACTGAAAAGAAATGAAGGGAAAGAAGGCAGCCAATGGTGAAGCATGTTTGTATAGTAAGTATAGATAATCATTTCCTTACACATTTACCTGGCAAATATATACCGATAAACTCCTACATGTATTTCATACACCAGAAGGCACAATGAGACACACAATCTTATACTCTCTCTAAGGCTCACAAGGCACAAACCTCCCTGTTCTGAAATTTTCTCTTTAGCCACTAAACTTGCCTTCTGTTTCCCTACTCAACCAATACTGGAGTTTCAGTAATTTGATCATTTTTATCAAACATATTAAAGTTACCACTATGAAATACTCCATTTACACAGAAAGACTGTCCAGAGATACAGAGACCCCTGCACAAAGATGTTCACGAAAATGTCACCCACACGAATGCAAACAACCAATTCATCAAGGATGTGATGTGAGCAGAGTAATGCACATCTACCCAAAGAAGTCCACATCCTAAGCCCCAGAACCCATGAAAATTTTATTTATATAGCAAAGGGGAATTAACAGAACAGATGGAATTAAGGTTGCTAATCTAGTGTTCCTAAAATAAGGAGGCCATGTGGGCCCAGTGTAATCATGGAGGTCCTTAAAAATGAAAATAACGGAGGCAGAGATCAGAGCAATGGCATAGGAGGACTCTGCCTTCCACTGCTGGCTGTGAAGATGAAGAAAGGGCCGCCAGCCAAGGGATGTAGGCAGCCTTGACAAGTTGTACAGGCAAGGAAATGATTCTCTTCTAAAGCCTTCAGAAAGGAACGAAGGTCCACCACACTTGGGTTTATAAGACGATAATAAATCTGCGTTATTTCAGGGTACTAAGTTTGTGGTCATATGTTACAATGGCAATAGGAAACTGATACAGGCAATGATAAATGATACTTTATCCTGACAATAGAGTAATAAGCTGCCATAATTAAGAATAAGGGAATATTGTCATCATATGTGTTCAGTCAGGAAAGAACAGGCTGGTAACCACATCACCATCTAAGTTTGCTCACTTAAAAGTTTACACCAACCTTTAGATGCATCAGAAATGCCTCAAAGCACTTAAACTAGAATTATAGAGGTGGTTTTCAAGGATGGTACTGATAACTCGGACTTTGTATAGTGAACCCGTTTTTCAAGTTTTCTATAGTAAATAATGACTTAACATCAGAAAGTAATACTTTAGATGAGCAGTTCTCTAACAGACTTAAAGTGGCTATACCGGCTCTTCCTCCTGTTCTGAACCAGGAAAGGTCCGGGACAGATAAACACTGAGGGATAAGGAAAGAGAAGAGGTTAGAAGAGCCCAGCAAATATTTTTATCCAGGTGAGCATCAAGGTCAAAGGCCTTTTTTTGAGGCAGAGTCTCACTCTATTCCTCGGTAGAGTGCTGTGGCATCACAGCTCACAGCAGCCTCCAACTCTGGGGCTGAAGCAATTCTCTTGCCTCAGCCACCTGAGGAGCTGGGACTACAGGCGCCCACCACAATGCCTGGCTATTTTTGTTGCAGTTGCCACTGCTGTTTTACCTGGCTGGGGCCAGGTTCAAACCCCACCCTCAGTGTATGGGGCCAGCACCCTACCCACTGACGCACAGGCGCCACCCAAAAGCCTTTCTTAATCTACCTCTGAATACTGACTGCTGCATAGTAGGCACTTTAAGCCTTGGAATTTTATTTTAAAGCTGCTGATCTGTTGAAAACTACTCCACAAGTCCACACTGCATCTCCTAAGGAACCAAAATCTGTTAATTCCCCAGTTACAACATGGCAGAATTAGAATGCATGGTCTGCCCCAACCCAATGTTCCCTGAAGCCCTAATACAGAGTAATAGCCAAGTATTTCAAATTGCATACGAACTTTATTGACACCTTGTATTTTTAGTGATTCTAGAGAAGGCAAAGTTTTTAGGAACACCTACCATGGTAGAACACAAATCTCCATACTTGATTTGATGGTTAAGACCTACACAGGTATCAAACTGAATGAAATTGACCAAATCAGAAGCTCTGCCTAAGGGCGGGGCACAGTGACTCATACCTGTAATCCTAGCACTCTGGGAGGTCAAAGCCGGTGGATTGCCTGAGCTCATGGGTTCAGGACCAGTCTGAGCCAGAGTGAGACCCTGTCTCTAAAAATAGCTGAGCATTATGACAGGTGCCTGTAGTCCCAACTACTTGGGAGGCTGACTCAAGGGGATAGCTTGAGCCCAAGAGCTTAAGGTTGCTGTAAGCAATGGCGCCAAGGCACTCTACTAAGGGAGACAAAATGAGACTCTATCTCAAAAAACATACAAAGAAACAAAATAAAAAAACAAAAGCTCTGCCTAGCCCAAGCCCACCACATGGCATTCTGAATGTGGCTGACATTGCACAAAGGACAATGCTATCTGGACATAACTTGGGACTATATGCTCCTCTCAAAATACTTAAGTAAATTCTATAATCCCTGAAAAAATGGTTGCTAAAAAATCCTTTTACAACCCCAGCCATGTATTGGCACATCTGTGTGTACACATATCCTCTCAGAGAAGCATCATTGATGCATAACATGCCCAGCTGCCCTACTAAGCAGATTATCTGCCACCACTATTTCCCCCCCCATAAAAGTTTGATATTTTGAAAAGGCTCCCTTACCTAGAAAGGATACCAGACCAGGGCCAGGTGTTTTGTACAGGCATGTTCCAAGCTTTTAAGAGAAAGGTAATTGTCACATGATATAAATTAATCTATTAAAGCTACCCAAATGAAGAAAACAAACCCCCAGATAGCTCTGCTTCCAAACTGTACAACAAAAAGCCAAAGATCAGTTTTATATAACATATAAAATATTAACAGAATGAATATAGTAATATATTAAAATAAAAAGAACATAATCCATTAGAGTTTATCTCAGAAATAAGTAGATACTTCGACATTAGATTATTGTACTTCATTACACTGAGATTTTACAAATACAGTCATGTATCACTTAACGATGGAAATACATTCTGAGAAATGCATGGTTAGGCAACGTCATCTGTGCCCAGACATCACAAACCTAGAGAGTATAGCCTACTACACAGGTAGGTGATGTGGTTCGGGAGTTGTAGCCTACTGTACACCTAGGCTATATGGTATAGCCTTTGCTCACAGGCTACAAATCAGCAACTGTAACATGACGGTATTTATGTTTCTAAAGACAGAAAAGGCACAGTAAAAATATGGTATCACTATCTTATAGAGCACGTGTCCTATACATGCTCTGTCACTGACACAAACATCGTTAGGCAGTGCATCATTAATCATCAATAGATGCAAACATTTGATAAATTCTGCTCTTTTACCAACAGTAAATACAACAAAGCAAATACACTACATTCAAGCACCTAGCCAGTTTTTATCAGACAACACATTTAGTAAAGCCCTAGACACACTCTTGTAAAGCTGGGAACAAGAGAAGGACATCTGCTATCATTAATATGATTCAACATTGTATAGAACATCTAGCTAATGCAATAAACAAAGGAAATTCAGGAGAGGTGCTTCTATGTTAAGGTTAGGTTCCAAGATCAAGATGTAAGTGGGAAATGGCAGAAGGTTGAGTGTTCTGATTATGACATGCCTGAGGCGGGGCAGGGAATCTTGTTCTACAGAAAACCGGTACCAGTGGAAAGTTACATGGAATGCGACTAGGCCAACTGACCCAGGGCCTGCAGACACTTGTGGGGTAAGAGACAGTGGAGGAGCCAGCACCGTTTAAATTATTCCTCTTTTGTGTAGGAGGTGTCAACAGCAAGATATATTAAATTAAAAGGCAGCATGATTCAATACTATGCTAAGAAACAGGAAGATGCTAGAAAGGGACACGAAACTGTCATTCAGGACATCACCCATCAGATACAAGTGCAAGAAAACCAACCAGTAATTGTTCATCAAGGCAGCCAGACAACCAGCAAGCCATTTAAAAAAAAAAAACTGAAATCATTCCTAATTATTTGAAAGTGAAATTTAAAAAATCCTCACAATGGCAAGAACAAAGCATGTGAGTAAAAAGCTTGGGCACTGGCAAAACCCACTTGAAGGGGGGCATTTTCAGAAACCTCACCAGATGGTTAAAAGGAAGAAAGAAATGAACTTTAATAAATGGACAAGCTTATTTAAGATATAAATCTTCCCCAACCTGAACCCCCCACAGGATTTAAGGAATGTAACGTACACAGAGAAAAATCCCAACAGCCAAGACAAGTTTGAAGAATGTGTCAGAACTTGCTCTTTGGCATTTTGAAACCTACTTTTTCAAATCTCATTTTTGAAAAATTAGGGTTATTAACATAAGAACAGAAATGAAGGAATCAGAAAGAGTGTACATAACTCATTCTGGCTATATATATATAACTTAAATACCATTTCAAAGCATGTCAATGGGATAAATGGCCCTATACTATATTTAGGCTACATCAGCACCTCAAAATACGCCCAAGGAGTAGAACACTTGACCACAAGAATGCCCTACATTGGCAGCCCCCCACCTTGTTCTTTCAATCCACTTGCACTGGTCTGGGCTTTGATTCCATTGATCCAAGAATTCTTCTTGTTTCATTTTCCTTTCTCAAATATTGTCAGGCTGGATATTGTGAGGTAAGACTCGTCATTCTCTTTAGCCAGTTTCACTTTCTGCCCCATGAAGCAGGGATGAGAAGTCATACCCGCTGCAGCTCGCTGATAAGGCTACCTATACAAGCACTTAAACAGCAAAAGCGAGGGTCCAGAAATCAGAAGGTTGAATGCTCTGTTAAGCAAGAACATGAGCAAGGCATGTGCTCATCAAGTCCCATTCTCAGCCACACGCTAGGATTCAGGAGTCTAACCTGACCCAGAACGTGACACGAAGCCCGTAAGTCTTCACAGCCAGTCAGAACACTGGACTTGCCAAAGCATAAAGTGTACTGCTCATGTGCCACTTTGAAACCAATAGCAATGGACATTTTTGGCACCTCTGCGGGGTACCCCTATGAAGTGCTCTAGAATGCTGCCTCCTTCAGAAAATGTTTTCTTCAGCAGCAAGGAGTCATTTAACAATGGTAAATTTTCAGTTAGACTGCGCCATGAGGGAAAAAGGGAAGAGGTGGTTTGGGTATTCAGAGAGAAAGTACATCTTTTCTGCTACCCTGAACCCTTTTTGGAAGTAGGTACAGTATAAATTAGCAGATACCATCTCATTGTGAGAGCCAACAATTACATCACAAGGGGCCATTAAGAAATTCAGGTCACAATTGTCACCACCCTTCCTCAACAGGTAAGAAGAGAATAGTCAAGTGCGATTAAGCAATTGCCAAAGGCCCACGGGACTTCACGAGGATTACCTGAAACCTCTAAAACTGGTCCATGCAAGGCAACCCCAGTCACTTAAGAAGCCCGAAAACAAGGATCTAAAGGGTCATGTTCTAAATATACTTCCTGTCCAGAATACATATTTAATCTCTTAAGGAATAAGCACCTACGAAAGGTCAATCCAATTTAAAGAACACCCATGTTATAAAGGATAGGTTTATTTATTTTAATTTTTTTTTTTTTTTTTGAGACAGAGCCTCAAGCTGTCACCCTGGGTAGAGTGCTGTGGCATCACAGCTCACAGCAACCTCCAATTCCTGGGCTCAAGCGAGTCTCCTGCCTTCGCCTCCCAAGTAGCTGGGACTACAGGC
>CAUYON010072770.1:0-20584 GCA_963573935.1 Arctocebus calabarensis | reverse complement strand
TTGCTTTGGTTGTTGTCTCCTTAGCTGTACAGAAGCTTCTGAGTTTAATTAAGTCCCATTTGTTTATTTTTGTTGTTGTTGCAATTGCCACGGCAGTCTTCTTCATGAAGTCTTTCCCTAGGCCGATATCTTCCAGTGTTTTCTCTATGCTTTCTTTCAGTATTGTTATTGTGTCATGCCTTAAATTTAAGTCCTTTATCCAACTTGAATCAATTTTTGTGAGTGGAGAAAGGTGATATCCTTTCATATTTTACATGTGGATATCCAGTTTTCCCAGCACCATTTATTGAAAATCAGTACTATATCTTAAAAAACTATTGTTCTGATGAGGGAGACAGGCAAGAAGATGAATAATGCTAGGATAATTTAATAAGTACCGTGAAATAGACATGAGCAAGTTATTTCTAGGTGTCTCTTAATCTCTTCCCTTAACTTTTTCCAAACCCCTTATCAATAGCTCAGTTCCTGTTTTCATGGCTTCTTTTCTTTTTTGAACCACTTTTAAAATGAGTCAGCAGAGTTCTCAGACTCTAGTGTGAGATTGAATGAGCACACCTTTCTCTGAGGGTCTAGTGTGTCTCATCTCCAATATATTCTTCACTTGGCTGATGGGTGATCATAGTGAAATGCAGCTCTCAACTTTTATTTTCTTGCCTATGAATTCTTTGACAACTTCCCAGTGTTAGCAAATACATTCCAAGCTCTTTAGAGCTTAGAACTAGCTTGGCCTGAACTTTCCTGATCCACACTTCATCTAGCTCACCAGTTCCAATCCTCTAGAAACTTGCTGAGCTCCAGTTTTAGAGGATGAGCTGATGTCTTTAATAACTGGAAGATTGTTTTCCTCACCTGGACCCTCATTCCTGCTATTTCCTTCTACATGAGAACACCTTGTTTCACATGATTTTGTGAAATATCTATTATTACTTCACAAAGGCCTTTCCTGGACCATTTTACCTAACACAGTCCTGAATTACACCCTAGTGCCCCTATGTCACATCACTGTGTCATTACATTTGTGTTTGTTTCCTTGTATAACATCAGATTATTCCATTAGAATATTGCTCCTCAAGGCAAGGAAACTGAATGTCTTGGTCACCTTGTTATCCCCGGACTTGAGTGCAGTTGCTGCTACATCAGGGCAGTTCTGTAAATATAGGTTAAATGAATTAAGTAAGATAACCCATAGACAAAATAGACTCAAGGACTCATTCTGCTTCTGCATAACTCATCTGCACTGGGACAGAAAAACGTGGGGCCATTGGACCTTGACCATAAATCCAATTTTCTAGAAAATTATCATGCCCTAGCAGGATATAATGATGATTTAAATTGGAACAAGAAATCCCTCACACACACACAGATCCCCAAACGCACTCCCTGATTTTATAATGTTTGACATACACACACATACACTCTCTTTCTATTTGCTATTTCTTGGAATAAAGCCCTTAATCTATTGATTCTTTACCTCCTTAGGTTAAATTTAAAAATCCCACTCCTGCCTGCTGCCTAGGCCTGTGTTACTGTCGTTCCTCCCTCCCCCCTCCCCTACTTCCTCTCTTCCTCCTTCTCTTTCTTCCTCTTCCTCTTCCTCCTCCTCCTCCTCCTCCTCTTCTTCTTCTTCTTCATCTTCTTCTTCTCCTCCTCCTCTTCCCCCTCCTTTCTCTTCTTTTTTACTTTTTTGGATACAGAGTCTCCCTCTGTCACCTAAGCTGGAATGCTGTGGCATGATAATAGCTCACTATAACTTCAAACTCCTGGGCTCATGAATCCTCCTGTCTTAGGCTCTCCCATAGCAGGACTACAGGTGTGTGCCATCATGCCTAAGTTTTTATTTTTGTTTTTTAGGGACATGTTTTTGCTATGTTGCTTAGGCTGATCTTGAACTCCTGGGCTCAGGTGATCTCAGCTTTCCAAACTTGGGAGATTACAGGTGTGAACCACAACTCCTGACCGTTTTGTTTTTCTGTAGCAAACTATCATATACATATGTAAATTGATATAATGGCTTCACATTTGTAAAGTTATTATACAAAATTAAAACTATGGTTTGTTTAGCAATTCTAAGTCAATTCTTCTGTTACCATATATTTAGCATGCAATTCATATTTAATAATTTGATAGACATTTACATGGAAAGTGTTCTGTATGAAGCACTATGGGAGACATTGGCGGAAAATATAGTTTGTTCTCTAAAAATGCTCTACATGTAGCAGGGGATATAAAGTTAATAAAAAAAATATAAATGGCAAAAGTAGCATGAACTGTCAAGAACACAAGTGAGAATGGAAGAGGAAGACCTGAGTCTTCCTTCCTGGACTGTTAAGACCCTAAGGTCTTTTTAAACTTGGAAATTACCTATCTTTCCTTTTTATACCATTGGCTTACTGAAAACACCTGGTGAATTATCCTGTGGATTGACCCAACATTTAGGTTAAACTCTTTCAGTGAGAGAACTTTGTAGATGATGCTATGTGGTTCATATTGCATTATTTTAGAAGGTACATGATGGTAAGCTCTTACTAATGGTAAAAGGTTTGTAGTCACCCTATCCCTTTGCAATCAAATATTTTGTGGCTTGATACATTGTATCTATACAAATGTCCAGTTCTCTGTCAACATCTCACTTAATAGTTTGTCCATTGATGACCTTTGCCTGAATAAATTATCTAATCAGAGTTGCAAGAACTCAATCTCTTTTGAATAAGTATTCAGTCTTTCAGACACTTCCTCTCTCATATATGCATGCAGGAATTTTTTCCCCCAAAGTGATATTTAGGTGAATGAGGGGCTTACTGTGTCCATGAAGAAAAAAGAATAGAGGCCTTTAAATCCATGTGGAATCTGTTGGATTCTCTTAATTCTAGGCACTCTTCAACTTTTGATCTATTCTCCTTTGTCTCAGGTGGGGCCTGGTGCTGCTGGGTATCTGACTTTGTCTCACTTGGGCTCTTCTTGGTGCGATGTGCCTTGTTTTCCCTGGCTAAGCTGTTCATGGCAAAATGTTGCCACGGGTCTTCCTCATTCTGTACCATTATGGTCTATGCCATGGAAGGACAAATGCTATTAAAGCAGCTAAAATACACATTTCAGACCATCCCCCACCCCCATAGAAGACAGATTCTTGAGTCCTTTGCGCATGCTGTTGAGAGCAGCTTGGAAAATAAGATGAGCAACTGCTTTGGCTTGCCTCAGCCTGAAGCATTTCCCAGGAAGTGAGAATTCCAGGACAGTTGCTTGCTCTATAAGAAAAGGGAAAACAAAAACAAACAAAACAAAACAAAATGAAACAAAATCCCTCCCTTTGCCTAACAATGCCATAATGCAAGGGACTCTGGGGTGGGGTTGCCCGGGTTGGCCTCTGACTGACTCACAGAGGTCTTTCTCTGCCTCCCGTCTCCCCTCAGCATCTCCATTTGCTGCCTTGACCTAGAAATGGAAGATGGACAGAACTGCCTTATTCTCTGCTTTGCTGGCTTAGTGGAATCCTTTATTTTCTCGCAGTCCCTTAGGCATAAGGTATAATTATTTCTGTTTACCTTTTCTCTTTTTGTATGCTCAAGGATTTTCCTTGTGCACTGGAGAGGCAGGCTAGATATTTGCTTCTTCTGAGTGACGTTCTTTCTGATTCTTACCTCACAGCTGAGCTGTGGACGAGATTAGAGTCCAAGGAGGGGGGCAGGGGGACAGTAGCCTTCCTTATAAGGGACGCTGTTTAGCAAGTATTTTAAAATTATTTGTTTTCAAAAATCTATTTTTCTTCACAGAAAATAATAGGTTTTGGATTTCATAGAATATTTTATTAAATTTATCTGAGTTTTAAAAATCATGTTATATTTAAGGAGAAAAGCCTCCTGAAAAAAAAATGGCACACTAGATGTTCTGTGCCTGGTACTTTTGTTTTGAGAATTTACTTGATGAATTGAATGGAATTTGAAATCATCAACAGAATATTCTAATACTGGTACTGCTAAAATCTTTGTGAATATTTTTATTTCTCAGTCAGGCTCTGTCAGCACTTTGCCTGATTTATACCATAGCCATTTATATGATAGACATCATGTGACCAATAAAATTCTCTAATATTTTTCAAGCCATATGGCATCTACTTCTTTTAAATTCCCACAAGTGCTGTGACTACTGGGGTGTAGGTAACACAGGAAATCTACACAAGATGTGGAATGATTTATTCTACACATCTTGTAGAAATGTGGCATAAAGTCAGTTTTTCTGACTTTCTGTTTAACCTTGGTTTCTGTTACAGCAGACCTTCATAAACCCACCCGGTTGAAAACTTCTGGAAAACAATATGCATCCTGGCAGAGCGAACACATGGAATGATACCCGGGTCTTCTTCATTCCTGTCTTTAAAAAATGTGATAGGGTGGAGCCTGTGGCTCACAGGAGTAGGGCGCTGGCCCCATATGCCAGAGGTGGTGGGTTCAAATCCAGCCCTGGCCAAAAATTGCAAAAAACAACAACAACAAAAAAATTGGTAGACAAAGAGACAGAGCTAGGAGCAGAATTCGCAAAATTTAAGGAGCTGTGGAAATCCTCAGCATCCAAGATAAATATTTTTAATGTAAGATTTATAAAAATTCAAATGTGTTATGTATCAAATATTAACATTAAAATAAAAACAGAATACGTATTTTTAAGTTTGCTGTTGCCTCAGGCTCTGGTATGGCGCTGCATGGCACTGACCAAGTTCCTCAAGGCTGATCGCTGCCCAGCTGTTGGAAGTCAGCTGTTAATTCTTTCAGTGTCTCCTGTAACTGCACAGCCCTACCGCCTCCGAGGTCCCACCCTTCCCACACTGCCCACATTCACAGCTGGGCAAGGCTGGGGTAGAAAGGCCCAGCTAATTTGTCCTGATCAAAGAAAATTCTAAGGCACTGCTTTCTTCAGAACTCCTTGCCACAATGACCAAGCTTTCTCTCCTAAGAATCTCAGTTTAACTTCTGCCTCTGCCTGACTTTGCCGTCCCGCCTTCCTTCACAGGTGTTGATCTTTAAAATATCTTTTACTCCAAACTCTGACTGCAAGCACCTGCTACCAGAGAACCTAACTTGCTACTGGATTGCAGCTGCTAAAGCCTGCTTCATCTGGGTGCCAGAGTTTCCATGAAAAATGTCAGTTTGCATTTTCTGGTTTCTTTTCTTAAACATTTAGAGGGGCTATACATAAAGCTGTTCAGGAGAACAGAGATAAACTATGGACAATTTTTAAGCAATTAACTGCATGCATATGTGGTTATAACTAACCAAATTTTCAATAATAATCCTAACTACAGCGTGGTTTCACTACTGACCATCAGCCCAGTCTCAGAGTATAATTAAAGCCCTGTGCTTAGAACTGGTAGAGCTGATGTCCTGTGGTTATGGTTTATTTTCTTTTCATTTATCTTTTCCTTTTTACTCCTCCCTCTATTTATCACAGAATCCCACATCAGACTCATTGCATCATTATATGATGCAGTAGTTACATAGCGTTTCAAAGGCTTGGGTCAGAATTTACTCAAAATTCTTCAATAAAAATGTCTTTCTACCTCAAATATGAGACTTTATTACTGCATTTCTATTAATTTGATTGTTTTTTCTTTTTTAGTAAGTATAGCACAGATCTATTCAGATGCTGAAAATACAAATACAAAAGCAAATATGCTTATCAAGCCAAGAAGCTTCACAATGCTCTTCTTATGAGCACTTTACAAGGAGCACCACAGTCTTCCAAGAAAATGAAATTTTTTTCCGCCAGGTTCGAGGCAGGAAACAGTATGTTTTGAGTTGAGTGTTACCAGAAAGATCATCTCCCTTGAGGTAAAATCCTTTTCATTTGTGATCTTCCTTCCTTCCTTCCTTCCTTCATTCCTTTCTTCCTTTCCTCCTGCATCAACTACCACTACTATGGGTAAGAGCCCCATCTTACCTGGGTGCCCTATTCTTCCTCATTGGCTCACATTTAGAAAATAGAAAAATGTGTCAGTCTACTTTACACCCTCCAGCCTCAGTGAGGTTTCAATTTTAGTTGTTTTATGCTCATTATGTACAATTTACATTAGTATCGGGGTAAAAAAGAATTACTTTTTTTCTCTGAAGAAGACAAGCAAATGCCTAACATTTGAAAAATGATCCCTAATCATCAAGGAAACGCAAATCAATCAAAACCACCCGTGATATGACCTAACCACAATGAGAATAGCCCACATCACAAAGTCCCAAAGCTGTAGATCAGTGGTTCTCAACCTTCCTAATGCCACGGCCCTTTAATAGAGTTCCTGTGGGTCACAACCCACTGGTTGACAACCACTGCTGTAGACGCTGGCACAGATGTGGAGAGAAGGGAACACTTTTACACTGTTGATGGGATTGCAAACTATGACAGCTTCTTTGGAAAGAATTATGGAGAATCCTCAAAGAACTCAAAGTAGACCTTCCATTAGATCACAGAATCACATTACTAGGCATCTACCCAGAAGAAAAAAAAAATTTTACCATAAGGACATTTGCACTAGATTGTTTATTGCAGCTCAATTTACGATCACCAAGATGTGGAAACAACCTAATTGCCCATCAACACGGGAATAGATTAATAAACTGTGCCGTATGTATACCACAGAAAGTTATTCAGCCATAAAAAGATGAAGACTTTACATCTTTTGTATTAACCTCAATACAGTTGAAACACACTTTTCTCAGTAAAGTATTACAAGAATGGAAAAGCAAGTTTCTAATGTACTCAATGCTAATATGAAGCCAGTAGATAAACTAATACACATCCACACAAGAGGAAAACTCAATTTAACTCAAGTTGGAGGGAGAGGAAAGGAGTCGGGGAATTGGTGTGCTCCCATAATGGGCACAATGTAAGGGTATATGGCACACCTCCTAGGTACAGGACACAAGTACAACAGGGACTTTCCCTAACAAATACAAACATTACAACCTAATTGTACATTTCTATTAATCTGAAATAAAAAGAATACTTGTTATTATTTTACCAGAATGACAAAAAAGAAAATCTCTGTCCTGGGGCTCGGCGCCAATAGCACAATGGTTATGGCACCAGCCACATACACTGAAGGTGGCAGGTTAGAACCCGGCCAGGGCATCTAGGTAACAATGACAGATGCAACAAAAAATAGCCAGGCATTGTGGTGGGCACCTGTAGTCCCAGCTACTTGGGAGGCTGAGGAAAGAGAATTGCTTAAGCCCTAGAGTTTGGGGTTGCTGTGAGCTGTGATGCCACAGCACTCTACCAAGTGTGACGTA
The DNA here is from genome assembly GCA_963573935.1 of Arctocebus calabarensis. Lineage (NCBI taxonomy): Eukaryota > Metazoa > Chordata > Mammalia > Primates > Lorisidae > Arctocebus > Arctocebus calabarensis. The sequence goes on along the minus strand of CAUYON010072770.1, from coordinate 13,310 downwards.
GTGAGACTGTCTCAAAAAAAACAAAAAGAAAGAAAGAAAGAAAAGAAAATATCTGGCTCGGGACTTGGAATATTTTGGTTCTATTATTTGCTGTACTACAACTTGGTATTTGACATTGACTAATCATTTCATTATTCTGGATTTGAATTCCTCTCTGGCCTGTGGAAACCTTTGCTGAAATGTTGTTGAAATTTTAATTATTGAAATTACAGTTTGAATAACACTTTGGGTACATTTTAGGAATAGCTTTGGAGACTTGAATGTATAATCTTTGAGATTTAGCAGGACTATGGGCATGTGGGAGGGCTATGCAGTGAGCTATAGATGTGAATTCTAAGAATTATTCTATAGTAGTTAGAAGGTTTTTGACATACCATATCTCTCAGGTTCTTAGTCCATTCATCATTGAATGGAGATAATTAAGAAAATAATAATTAACTTCCTTGGGTATTAGGAAGATTTGAGATTGCCCCCCACCAGTTAAAGTAATTCATGACTTATGGTTGTGAATTGATAGCTATTTGTTATTATTGCCGTTGAAAAAATTTAGAATATGTTTGTTAGACCCATTTTCTTCTTTAAGTTCATATATTTGCTTGTGGTATTTAGTTTCTGATGTAGGTATTAATTTGTACAATTTTGTAATATGTAAAATGCTCTGAACTCTCTGAGATAAAGTATTATGCAAGTAGCAAACATTTGATGCACTGATGTGTGAATATTCAAGGAACCAGACACATTTATCTTAAAGGAAATACTAACTTCAAAATCTCCATGAGCCCTAGTAATATACACTCAGTACGCACTATAAATTTATAATTTTTCACTTTTCAGTTTAGTAAAAACAAAGATGAAAAGTTAATATAACACAAAATTTATGAAATTCATATAAAATGCTAAAATTTAAATATTCAATTTAGTATCAACTTTCTGAAAATTAAATGTTAAGAAGTTATAATTAGGGATCTTGCCTATTATTGACAATTACAGTTCAATTCCTGTCTATATGCATTTGAGTGATGTACTTTTCCTTACATTAACATTTTATATTTGCATATAACTTGACACAGTGCATCTATATATTTTAATATCATCCTAATTATCCTGCAAGAAGGAAAATCAGAGATAATTAATCCTTGGTTACAAAGGAGACAGCAGATGCACAAAGAGTTTAGGTCCCTTGCCTATCATCAGGATAAAGAGTCTAGGTACACCTTATTTTTACTCTAGAGACATCTACAGAGCATGGAGGAACATATGATTATTCCCATTGGATTGGAGTGTAGAATTAAGGTGGAGATTGGAAAAAGTTGAAAGTATACTTGCGGCTTGGCGCCTGTGGCTCAACAGGCTAAGGCGCTAGCCACGTACACCTGAGCTGGCAGGTTCGAATCCAGCCCCGCCCGCCTAACAACAATGATGGCTGGAACCAAAAAAATGGCCGGGCGTTGTGGCGGGCACCTGTAGTCCCAGCTACCTGGGACGCAGAGGCAGGAGCCCAGGAATTGGAGGTTGCTGTGAGCTGTGATTCCACAGCACTCTATCCAGGGTGACAGCTTGAGGCTCTGTCTCAAAAAAAAAAAAGTTTACTTGCAATTAAATATTTTTTATGAATAGAAACGGAGAAACATTGAAGGCTATTAAACACAAGACTCTCCTAATCAGATCTGTGGTACGAGAAGATTAACATGGCGAGAGGATGAAGATCAATGGGAACAGAGGCAGAGACTAAATAATAGGTAAGCGGAATGTTTCAAAAGCAAGATGATGATGGACAAAACAATCCAGAGACTAACTGGATGATTGGAAGAGTTCAGAAAATGAGGCAATGGTGAACAGCACCGTTCAGGAAGCAGTGTGAGTATAGAGAAGACGAAGAGTTAAATGACTGGGAAAAGAAGGACTGTAGAGGTTAAAGAGGACACGGTGATTATACTCCTCTTCCTCACCTGAATCTAAACCAATTGTTAAATAGGATGCGGGGAATCCAAAAGATGTAGGTATACAAGTCTACTTAAAGGAAGGAGTTTGGCTTGCTGTACCATAATTAAACGATCTTACATACAGGACCACTCAGTGGGTGGCTGGTTGGACCTGCACGGGTACCAGCTTTGGGGGAGCTGGGATCCCTGAAAGTGTGCCTCTCTGAGCAACATGTTTCTGGAAAAGGTGGGAAGGTGGAGTTGAACTAAGCATGCTCAGTTCCTTCCTTCCAAATTTACTAATCAGAAAGTCACCTTTCCTCTTGCAAGGAATGGAAAACAAGTGTTAAGGGCGGGGGAGACACCAAATAAACAAGATTTGACCAAAAGATTTTTCTAGGGAAGTTTCTCCACAGGAAAACATGAAGGCTTGGACATAAGGGAAAGATCATAACAAAATCACTGTTGAATGACTTATGTCTGTAGGAAATGCCTAGAGTTTCTCAATGTCAGCACTAATGAAATATATGGCCAGAGAGTTCTTTGTTAGAGGGGGCTCTCTGTGCACTGTGGGATGTTGAGATATATATTTGGCCCCTTTTACTAGGTGCCAATCTCATACCACAAGTCTGACACCCCAAATATCTCTGAGCAAACTCATTGGCCAAAATGCAGAAGGCTTTTTCTTAACTTAAGCATTCTTGCACAACCATCCCTTTCCTGCTCTTACGAGTCTAAGTTTTAATCTTTATAAATTAATTATGCACCGATCTCTGTAAGCATATTAACATTTCTTTCTTTTTTAGGTTCAAAAGATTATGTCTGTCATTATGGGGGAAATACAATTTTCATTGAAACTGAAATTAGGTGACGCCATTGATAAGCAGAAATAGCTGGGAGAAGACTAGTGGGAATTTGTTATATATAACAGTTCCCTTGTTTGAAAGGATATCCTTTTGTTTGTAAAATATTTTTACAAAAATATTCTTCTCTCCTGGGCCAGAGGGAGAGAAGACTATATTACCTATTATACAAGGATATAGGTAGGAGAAAGGTGCCTTGGTACCACTATGATTAGTAACAGCCTTTTGTCACTACTGCTTTTACAGGCATTCAATTATGTGTTCTCTGAAGATATTATTTCAGATTTGGGCTGTGCTTATATCCATCTGGAACAGGGAGGAATACCACTGTAGGAGATTTAACATAACAAGTAAAAAAGGCATAAATACTCCACAATTTTCCATAATTTTTGTTAGAACACACAGCATTAGAGTTTGAATAACAAGACTTAGGTTCAAGGATCAGATTTGCTCCTGATTTGATTCTTTACCTTGAAAAATTCATTTCATGTTTTTAGGACAGAGGGGATGAGTAGGAGGCAATATGCAGTCATTCCAGTTCGGGCAAAAGCAACCCTGCACAGTGCTCTGTACTCAGTAGAGGGAGTGGATTTTTTTTTTTTTCCCCTGATTCATACTTGGCCTGAAGATACAAGTCTTTCTTTGTCCCTCAGGGAGTCTCTCCATCTGGCAGACTTTGAGCTTTGCCCTAAGTCTTTCCTTGAAAAAGTCAATTTTCTATCTGGTTTTTTTTGGCTCTACTCTTGTAACTTTCTTTCTGTATTTTCAGCTCTTTGCAGATTTTTTGTAACTTTGTTTTTGTTTTTGGTTTTTTTTAATGACAGATGAATGACCATAACCAAAATTTAGCAATCGAATACATTTAAACATAAATAATTGAGAACGTAAACTGTCATAGAACCATTCAAAAGCACTATAATGTAATGATCAAGAATGATTACATAAAAATCTGGTTTATTTATTTCTGTTTTTACCAGACTATATGTTATATATTATTTCATATGGACTATATCACTTTATATTATGTTTTTGTCTTTACAGTGTTTTATAAAAACATTAAATAAATGAAAATGAATATTTTTAACATAAGTGATAAGTGTAAATAATAATAATGCGATGAAGAATGTGCACCCAATGTTTAACTTAAACAGAATATTATAAAGTTCTTTGTTAACCTCAAGACATAACAATTATTCCGAACCTAGTGATTGTTAATTTTTTTCTTTCTTATATTTTATTTATCTACCATTTTGTTACTTATTTATCATGAATTTTTTTTTTATTGTTTAATGCTTTGGTCCCTCTCCTGATTTTTTTTTTTATTATTATTGGGGATTCATTGAGGGTACAAGAAACCATGTTACACTGATTGCATTTGTTGGGTGAATATTTTTGTAAGACTGAAAATTTCTATAAACATACAAGTGATGATTAACTATTTTACAAATTATATATAATAATTTATTAAACATCTAATATTAGACATTTGGCTGATTTAATATTATATTAGTGTTGTTCAATTTTATCCATAAGCCTTTGTTCATATTTTCAATTACTTGAGAAAATATTCAAAGAAGTTATAGAGTTAAAAACAATTATTTTTAAAATCTTTGATTTTTGTGCTTAAGTCATTTTTCAGAAAAGTTGGTATTAGTTTTCAGAAAACATGAAGTAAGGCCTCAATTTACCTTTAGCTAACTGTATACTTGGGCAAGTTTTTAATTGCTCTGTGCCCCTTTATTTACTGTTTTGAACAGTGATACAAATAAATACCTACTTCATAAGAATGTTGTGAATATTAAAAGGAGTACTACAGTTTAATGTAAATATGCTGTTTGCAAAATCCTTAATATAACTGCTTGATACATATCAGTAACAATATATGAGTGTGATATGCTAATAGCATTCTTTTGTGAATATTAACATGTATATTTTATGAAATGTTTGCTAATAACCTAAGTAAAAATTATATTCTGAGTTATATATTTTGAGTTACAGCAACCTCAAACTCTTGGGCTCAAGCAATTCTCTTGTCTCAGCCTCCCAAGTAGCTGAGACTACAGGTGCCTGCCATAATGCCTGTCTATTTTTAGAGATGAGGTCTCACTCTGGCTCAGGCTGGTCTTGAACCTTTGAGCTCAGGCAATCTACCCACCATGACCTCCCAGAGGGTTAGGGTAGGATTACAGGCGTAAACAACCATGCCAGGCAGTGTATAAAGGTGTTGAGAATTACTTTTGGCAAAAACTTGGTAGATGGGTGTTATCTTTTCAATGTTAATGAGTGTATTAACAAATGAATGAATGCAGTCCCTCCAACTCAGGGCAAAAGGGCAGGGCATTTCCCTTTAGAAGAGGACCAATTGCTTACATGAAATTGCGTAGGAAATGCGGGTTCCCTGTCCAGCCCTGCCTGAATGGAGGAAGGGAACCCTGTATCATTTATACGTATTAATTATATTTGTTTTCTTTTCTTTTTTTTTTTTTTGAGACAGAGCCTCAAGCTGTCACCCTGGAGTGAGTGCTGTAACATCCCAGCTCACAGCAACCTCCAATTCCTGGGATCAAGCGAGTCTCTTGCCTCCACCTCCCAAGTAGCTGGGACTACAGGCACCTGCCACAAGGCCCGGCCATTTTTTTTTTTTTTTTGGTTACAGCCGTCATTGTTATTTGGCGGGCCTGGGGCTGGATTCGAACCCGCCAGCTCAGGTGTACGTGGCTGGTGCCTTAGCCCGTTGAGCCACAGGCACCGAGCCTATATTTGTTTTCTTGGTAAGTCAGAAAGCCATGCCTATCTCATTGACGAAAAGGGAAATTTGTATTCTTATGAATTTGCATTAATTCTCTAATTACCAAGGAATTTAATTATTTTTATGCAATATGTTTTGCAATTGTTTCTGCCATTTTGTTGTCCCTTTGTTTTTTATTTTATAATATAGAACCCCAATTACCCTGATTTAATAAATTCACATTGTAGCCTGTATAAAATTGTCACATGTACCCTATAAAGATATATAACTGTTATGCACCAATGATAATTTAAAAAAGGAAAAATATAAAATATAAAATTTGTATGCAATACAATATTTGAATCCTTTTCTTGGTGCCTTTCCCCAATGATGTTATGTTTAGAATATGTTTCCTTATTTAAAAAAATTAATCTAAATTTTCTTACAGTTCAGCAGTTTTGTCTCCAAAATTAAATACATCAGGTATTTAATTTATTCTAAGTTACCCCATTAATTCCAAGAGTTTCTCAATGGAAGTTCTATGGTTTTAAAGAAAAAGAAATTATTATTAGAAAATGATGATAGTGTTTCTTTTTCCAATAGCTCTTTTTTTTTTTTTTGAGATAGAGCCTCAATCTGTCACCCTGGATAGAGCGCTGTGGCGTCACAGCTCACAGCAACCTCCAATTCCTGGGCTCAAGCGAGTCTCTGGCCTCTTCCTCCCAAGTAGCTGGGACTACAGGCGCCTGCCACAACGTCCAGACATTTTTTGGCTGCAGCCGTCATTGTTGTTTGGCGGGCCGGGCTGGATTCGAACCTGCCAGCTCAGATGTACGTGGCTGGTGCCTTAGCCCATTGAGCCACAGGCGCCGAGTCTCTAATAGCTCTTATTTATGAATCCCATTACTATTTGTTCCAGGTTTAAGAGGTAAGCTACCATTGTTTTCTTGTTAATAACAAATATATGCAATGACACACATTATTTATCATATGAAGAAAAACCTTCTGTTTTCAATTTTTCAGCATTTTAATAAGGAACAGTTTCTAAATTTTGACTATTTTTAATGATATTGTTAGTTATTAACCCCTTGAAGTAGATATCTGGGACTGTGTACAATTATGACCAAGTTTCTGAGCAAAACAAATTGTCCAGATAATTGGCATATTCTATATTCTTAAAAATTTACATATAAAAGTTGCACATGTTTGGGGGGTACATGTGATATTTTTAATACAGGCATACATTATGTAATGATCAAATCAGGGTAAATGCAATATCCATTACTGCAAACATTTTTCTTATCTTTGTGTCAGAAACATTATAATTCTTCTCTTGTAGATACTTTGAAATATGCAATAAACTGTTGTTAACTATAATTTCTACTATATTTAACTACTGTTGTATATTTGTATAATTATCCATAGTTTCAAACCTCATGTCTTGGGTGCTAGGCTTGGATCATGTTCTTTCTTATACTAAGATAAATTCTTGCTATTAATTTTTAAAATTTTTTCTATAGAATAATATAAAGAATATTATATTATGTCAACAATGATAATATGTTGACAATGATTATATGATGATAATGGCAATAATGATAAGTAACACTGAGGGTTTGCTATGTGTGACTTCACGCACTAAGCTTCATATGCTTCATTTTATTTAATCTTATTATTAAATGAAAAAAACAGTCACACAGGTTAAGAAATGTGATGAGCATGGAGTATCTAAATGAAGATAATAAATGGGAGCAGACACTGGGAATGTGAATTTAAACCATCACCTTTATTCGTTGGTAAGACTTGCTTCTATAAATTCTTCAGGTCAATTAGGAGATTACATGGTTTGATTCTCCTGATTTCTATGTCTCCAAAGCCAACGTAGCACCTTCCGTGTACTTCTCTGTTTAGTATTGTTTGAATAGCTGAAATCCAAATTGGGATTTTTCAAGGAAAAAATGATGGGATATAAGGGGCATGGGTGGGAAAATGAAATGCCTGAGTTATCATTAGCTTGTTAATGAGTTCATGTGCAAATAGAGAATTGTAGTTTACCACTCAGGGCAGTGAAGCCTCTCCATCCTAGAATAATAGAAACAATAGAGTTTAATGAATCTTTTTAAATTTCTTTGATGATGTTCATACTATTTTCTATCAAATTATGAAGCATATTGTTACTAGTGTATGAAAGTGTTTCTAAACTTTTCCTCATAATTGATGTTAATTAGGGTAGAGTCCCTTTGGATTTTGGCTTGTTTTCTTCCATAGATAGTTTATAGTCCTGTTGCTATTTTATTTCTTTTGTTTCTCAATATGCATTTTAATAGGACTTAATACCAAATTCCCTGGTCACATAACCTAGAAATCTCTATAAATTTAGTTTAAAATTTAACCGTAATGTAATAGTGAATTTATTGTGTTGTATATCTAGGATTATTTTGACAGATATGACCTGGCAAAGCCAGGCCAGGAGCACTGGTTCATACTCATAATTCTAGAAATTTGGGGGCTGAAGCCAGATGGTTGCTTGAGGTCAGGAGTTCAAGACCAACCTGAGTAAGAGCGAGACCCCCTCACACACACTAAAAAAAGTAGAAAAATTAGTCAGGAACTGTGGTGGGCATCTGTAGTCCCAGGTACTCAGGAGGCTGAGACAGAAGGATCATTTGAACTTAGGAATTTGAGGTTGCTGTGAGCTAGGCTAAGGCCATGGCACTCTAGCCTGGGGCAACAGAGTGGACTCTGTCTCAAAAAACAAATTAGTTAAGGCAAATATACTTAAAATACGATGCCCAGTCTGGTAACATGATGTCTACAGATATGTTTCTATTTTTTAAAATTGCATTGGCAATTTGGGTTTTTTTCCCTGATTTCAAATCAAATGAAGTACTATTTTATCAAGGTTCTTCAAAGTATGATGTTGGTACTTTGATGAGAATTGCATTAAAAAGAAAAAGATGGAGACTTTACATTTTCTGTATTTATCTAGATGGAGTTGAAGTATATTTTTCTTAGTAAAGTATGACAAGAATGGAAAAGCAAGTATCCAATGTACTCAATACAAATATGAAGCCAATAAAAAACAACTACACACCCACATAAGAGAAAAACACAAGTATATTCAAGTCGGGGAGGGAGAGAAAGGGAAGAGAAGTGGGGGGGGGAATTGGTGCCCTCTGCACCATGTTAAGAATATATGGCCCTGGATGAAGGGCTCAACTACAACTTGAACCTTAACCTTAGAAATGCAAACAATGTAACCCAATCATTTGTAACCTCCTATTAATCTGAAATAAAAAAAAATTACAAAAGCAAACTACATAACCAAAATATATTTATCCCCATAATATACTGAAATAATTTTTAAAAAGTGAAATAATTAAATATAAACCTACTATGTGGTCAGTCACTCCATTTTTTAATTGGTAAACTATAATGCTGACCACAGCATTATGCTATTTAAGCTGCTATGAGCATTTGCACATTAATCTTCACATGGGCATATGCCTTATTTCTCTTGTGTAAAACTTTGAACTTCAAAAAGGTAGAGAAATTGTCTCCATTGTCCGTCATCCCAGCTTAGTGCCTAGCATAGCGTCTGGGAGTTCAAATACAGGTTGACTGAAATAACATGATTTCCTAACGGACTCTGTTTTGTCAATGGGGTCAAACATAAACAAATTGAGGCTAGTGAATCCCACGGACTTTTACTTTACACTAAAAAGAAATGAGTTCTAGATTTATGCAACAGAGTGAAAGAATTGCAAGATAATGATGAAGTAAAAGAAGTCAGACAAAAAGAGACCATACGGTTTGATTCCATTTATGTAAAACTCTAGAAAAAGTAAGTCATTTTATAATGACAAAAAGCAGATTAGTGATTACCTGGGGTGTCAGAGGTTAGGAGAGGTGGGGCGAAGAAATTAGAAAGGGGTAGGAGGAAATCTTTGGGTGTGATACCCATGGTCTTGACTGTGGTGATTTTATACGTATATATGTATATCAATGATCATCAAATTGTACACTTTAAATATGTATAGTTTATCTTTACTTTGGTTCTCTGTATTTGCCTGTCTCTCAAAATTTTGTAGTGTTGATTTTTTGTGACATCAATTCTTAGACGGATCTAAGACGTTGATTTTCAGTTTAAAAATAAGGTTTTTTGATTTTTCTTATGAGCGCAAGAACTAAAAATAAAGTCCTTCTAATTTATTTTTTAATTCATTAAAAACATCACCTTAAGTACTCACTTTTTGTTCCAGGATAGAAGGAATGGATTGCAACCCAGAAAACAGCAAGATGTGTATTTCCAACTTAAGAAATAGTTCTTAGGGAAACTCAAAGGCGATGGGGAGAAAACAACAGCAAGGAAGCTAGAGTAAGCCAAAGCACTTTAAACACAGCCCAGTTTTCAGATGAACTAATACAAACTCTCACACCAAAAGTTAACTTACCTCAATTTCTACTACCCTATACATTATTTTTATTTTTCACAAAAAAATATAAAGCAGATTAAAAGTCAATAGAAAAGACAGTCCAAAGAGACAAAAAGAAGGATGAGAACTAGACTCAGATGTGGTACACATGTCGGAATCGTCAGACAAATATTTTTATTTTTATTTTGAGACAGAGTCTCATTATGTCACCCTTGGTAGAGTGCTGTGGTGTTACAGCTCACAACAACCTCAAACTCTTGGGCTTAAGCTATTCTCTTGCCTCAGCCTCCCAAGTAGCTGGGACTACAGGTGCCTGCCACAACACCCAGCTATTTTTTGGTTGTAGTTGTCATTGTTGTTTGGCAGGCCCAGGCTGGGTTCAAACCCACCAGCTCTGGTGTATGTGGCTGGCATGCTAGCACTGAGCTACAGGCACCGAGCCAATTTTTAAATAGCCCAAGTCGATGCAGCAATGATAGTCTTTTCAAGAAATAGTGTTTAAACTAAAAATAAGAAAAAAATAAAGCATAACGATGCAAACTTTATACCTTTCACAAAATTTAAAATTTGGCTCAGTGCCTGTGGCTCCACAGGCTAAGGCGCCAGCCACGTACACCTGAGCTGGCAGGTTCGAATCCAGCCTGGGCCCGCCAAACAACGATGACGGCTGCAACCAAAAATGGCCGGGCATTGTGGCAGATGCCTGTGGTCCCAGCTACTTGGGAAGCAGAGGCAGAAGACTCACTTGAGCACAAGAATTGGAGGTTGCTGTGAGCTGTGATGCCACAGCACTCTACTCAAGGGCGACAGCTTGAGGCTCTGTCTCAAAAAAAAAAAAAAAAATTAAAATTTAACTCAAAATACATCATGGACCTAAATGTAACTTAAAGTTTTCTATCCTGCAGATAACTCTTAAGAAAATAAGAAGACAAGCCACAGAGTAGGAGAAAATATTTGAAGAACATATAATCCGATAAGTGACTTATATCTAAGATATACAAAGAATTATTAAAACCTTGAATAAGAAACCAAAAAACCTTTAAAAATGGGCAAATTTTCTGAACAGATGCCTCATCAAAGAGATATGCAGATGGAAAATAAGCATATGAAAACTACTTATCACTGTATGCCATTAGAGGATTATAAAATAAAACAATGAGATGATACTGTCTACTTATTAGAAGACTAAAATTGAAAATTTCCTAACAATACCATCGGCTAGAGAAAATGGGGAGGAGTAGGAACTTTCATTCCTTGGTGGTGGGAGTGCAAAATTCACAATCACTTTGGAAGAACATTTCACAGCTTCTCACAGAAATAAACATAGTGTTACCGCATGATCCAGAAGTCACACTCCTCAGTATTTACCCATTTAGTTCCGAACTTACATCTACAAAACTCCTGTGCATAAACATTTTTAGTAGCTTAATTTATAATCATTCAAATCACGATGACTTTCCAGGGTTAAAGAATAAACAAACTCTGGTATGTCCATGTAAGGATTATTATTCAGCAGTAAAAAGAAATCATCTATCAAAATACAAAAAGCTATGAAGGAACCATGCATGGGAAAATAAATGCAGATTGATTTGTGAAAGAAACCGGTCTGAAGGGGAAAGAAACATATATCTATATCATGTGTGATTCAAACTATGTGACATTTTCTTTAAAAAGCAAAAGTATATAAATAGTGAAAAGATCAGTGATTGTCAATGGTTTGGATGAAAGAAGGGAGAAATAAATAGGTGAGGCATAAAATACTTTCAGGGGATTGAAATATGTGATACTGTAATGGTGGGTACATGACAGTATGCACTTCTTAAAATTCATATTATTATATAACACAAGAAGCATTAATATAAACTGTGGTCTTTAGTTAAGAATGCATTTGTTTATTTGTAAGAACAAATGTGTCATTCTGATGCAAGATGTTAATAATAGTAGAAACTGTGTGTGTATGAAGAGGTTAAGAACAGTCTGATCTATTTTTTCAATTTTTCTGATAATCTATAACTAATCTGAAAATAAATTTTATTAATTAAACAATATCTGCCAACCAGAAAAAATAATTCAGAAATTTAATCTTCTTGCAGTGCAGCCACTACAAAGATCATTTTACTTTTATGCAAGAGCAATAGTTATAAAATAAATTGAAATTTAAAATATATGGTTTAAGATAACATAAAAATGGCTCCGTGCCTGTAGTTCAGTGGTTAGGGTACCAGCCACATACACTGGGGCTGGAGGGTTCAGACCTGGTCTGGGCCTGCTAAACAACAATGACAACAGCAACCAACAAAACATAGCCAGGTATTGTGGTGGGCACTTATAGTGCCAGCTACTTGGGAGGCTAAGGCAAGAAAATCATTTAAGCCCAAGAGTTTGAGGTTGCTGTGAGCTGTGATGCCATGGCACTCTGCCCAGGGTGACACAGTAAGACTCTCTCCCTCCCCAAAAATAAATAAATACAAATAAAAATATAAAGTACCTAAAAATTCTTCTAATAAAAATATGCATGATTTCATGTAAAGAATTATAAAATTTTATAGAATACATTTGATAACATATAATAAATAGAAAAATATGCTTTGTTCATATATTAAATTTTTTGACATCATAAAGATATCTATTATTTGCTCCAGAATGATCTATATATTCAGTGCAAAAATTTTGAAATTGATAGGTAATACCAATAAAAATGATCATGTGTGTTTGTGTTGCTATAAAGTAACACCTGAAGCTGGATAATTTGTAAAGAGAAGAGGTTTGAGAGGTTTCATCCTCTCAAACTTATGAGATTATAGTTATAACCCCCTACACCTAGCCAAGAGTTGGTGTTAAAAATAGCCTGGAACCTTTCCTTTTTCTCTTGCCTCCTCTCTCACCCTGTGATCTGTACACACCAGCTCCCCTTTTTGTTCACAGTTTTGCAGGCTGTATAGAAGCATGGTGTCAGGATCTGCCTCTGTTGAGGGCCTTGGGACTCTTCCACTCATGGCAAAACAAAAAGGGGAGCTGGTGTGTATAGATCACAGAGTGAGAGAGGAGGCAAGAGAAAAAGGAAAGGTTCCAGGCTATTTTTAACACCAACTCTTGGCTAGGTGTAGGGGGTTATAACCATAATCTCATAAGTTTGAGAGGATGAACAGGAGGATTTCTTGAAGCTTGGGCAAAATATCGAGACCCCATTTCTAAAAAAATTTGAAAAAAGTTGGCTGAGCATGATGGTGCCACTATAGCAAAAAAGTAACCATAGACAATATGTAAATGAAAGGGTACAACTGTGTTCAAATAAAACTATCAACAAAACCACAGAATATAGTTTGTTCACACCTGGAACATAAGAATAAAGATAAACTAG